>JAIUSX010000921.1:0-20336 GCA_026573805.1 Hesperophylax magnus | reverse complement strand
TTACAAACCGAACAAATTGACTCTACGGGTAATAGCTGTTTGTTCACAGAACCGAACAAATTGACTCTACGGGTAATAGCTGTTTGTTTACAAACCGAACAAACTGACTCTACGGGTAATAGCTGTTTGTTCACAGAACCGAACAAATTGACTCTACGGGTAATAGCTGTTTGTTTACAAACCGAACAAATTGACTCTACGGGTAATAGCTGTTTGTTCACAGAACCGAACAAATTGACTCTACGGGTAATAGCTGTTTGTTTACAAACCGAACAAATTGACTCTACGGGTAATAGCTGTTTGTTCACAGAACTAAACAAATTGACTCTACGGGTAATAGCTGCTTGTTTACAAATTGACACTACGGGTAATAGCTGTTTGTTTACAAACCGAACAAATTGACTCTACGGGTAATAGCTGTTTGTTCACAGAACCGAACAAATTGACTCTACGGGTAATAGCTGTTTGTTTACAAACCGAACAAATTGACTCTACGCGTAATAGCTGTTTGTTCACAAAACCGAACAAATTGACTCTACGGGTAATAGCTGTTTGTTCACAGAACCGAACAAATTGACTCTACGGGTAATAGCTGTTTGTTTACAAACCGAACAAATTGACTCTACGCGTAATAGCTGTTTGTTCACAAAACCTAACAAATTAACATAAGATGTTAAGCTATATAATTGATGTATTATATTTAGATGAGACATGAAACGAAAAATTAGGTTCCGCTTTTTTACCTCCAACTCTCCCAACGCTTTAACTAAAACTACTGAAACCGGTCTACACGCACCGCTTTTCGCGTTCTAATAGTGGATAATTTTTCGGCGAGTTATTAGTATGCAGTAGCGCCTCTCATTGTAGCTCTATGAGCTACGAGATTGTTTAATATGTATGATAATTTAATTTAATGAAACAGTCATTCAATTAATTAAATTTGAAGCAGAAAGTTTACTTTTAGAGAGAAAATATTTATAAAAGATGATGCACCTGCAGTACTACTGTCCGACTGCAGGAAGGAGCTGAAGATGCTTGCGATGTGGAAGGAGCATCTTTAGTTAAAGCCTTGCTTCCCATGGCACCTTTGTCCTTCTCCTTCTATTGTAAACCAAAAATATTAATATTTTAATTATTTTATAATTCACTAAAATCAACATGTATTTAGTTTTGGTGAGGCCATCAAATACCGGATACTAAGAAATATTAAGCTTTGCCTCGTCATCTGTATTAATATTAATAGGGTTTTTGTGAATTTTAATTAGACAGGCTCAGTAAGTTTTGAGTCTTCCCAGCAGTTCAGGAACAAATCCAAAGTAATGGCCAGTTTCAATTAAGTGCTCGGCAATTGCCGATTTGTCCAGATGGCTGAGTTTTCATGCTCGAAAGTGTTCAGAAATTCTTTTGGAGATGATCCGTTTTGTCTGGTCTACACCTTGTCACATAACGAGCAGCTGAGTTTATAAATTCCATCTGTATCAAGAGGAAACTTGAAGAGAGGTCTTGGACTTTAGTTGTTGCTCCTAAAGCAGTCTATGTAGACCAGGGGTGGAAACATTGTTGCCGTCAGGTTTAATTTGGATTTTTGTAGTACCACCGGGGGGGGGTATGGTTACATTCTAAACACAAGACTGATTTTAACTTGTCAGTCCCCAGCTCTAATTAATACTAGTTCATTCTCGTTCATTCTGAACGTTGTTTTTTTTGGGTGCTTTTAGCAGGCCCCACCCCTGATGTACATTTCAATTTATTTCAATTTCTTTTCCATCTCTTTTCTTAGGACAATAATAGTTTTATCATATCTACGGGACGGGCTGCACGCCCTGGTGCACAATGCAAATGGAAATGTTATGTATGTATTATGTAATAACTCATTTTCAAAATGATTAGTGCAAGCATTGCCAAAAATATTAATATTTAGTTAATTCATAATTAAAGTGAATATGTGAAGGGGATAAGCATGTGATAACTTATCACTGCATAGCATTTATTATAAACATGTAAGTGATTAGGAAAAGCACCTTTACTTTGTAGTGCAGTAATCACAGCAAATCTGTTTAAGGAGTGTTTTTCTGATTAAGAAATGATACTGTATCTCCTACAATCAACTGAAGAGACATAAAGTTCCTTTACTTTGGTTGGTGTATTCCAGCTTTGGAAGTTTTCTTTCAAAGCGTGCCTCAAATACAAGAAAAACGTATTTATGTACATTAGGGTGGAGTGAATTTTTTCTTTTAGAATCCATTTTCAAAATCCATTGATGTTTAATCATTGACCCTATACCCTACGAGAAAAAAAAAAACAAAATTTTACTTTCGTTGACATCTTCAGGTGGTGCGATTAACCTTAAATTTACAAAAAACTTATCTTTTACCCATTACTAGAGCTCCTCACAAAGCGCAATTCAAGTAACTTTTAGAACCTATCTGTATGCAATCAGCAATTCCTAAATTATTAGAATCTATCTTTCTTGCGAAAGTGAACAGGGAAGTGATTAAAGTTATAACACCATTTCACCATGAATTCGTTTCTGATCAACACTAATAAATCTTATGATTTATCAACATCAAAAATAATAGATACTTTTAATAAACGTTCCAAACTGGTACAGTGAACACAGACTTTAGCGAAGCTTTTGATAAGGTATCACATAACATTTTAATTAAAAAAATACTAAAAGCTGTAAGTATTTCTGGTAGTATGTCAAACTGGTTCAAAATTTACTTGTCATCCAGAAAAATTTAACATTTATAATAATATATTAATAAGAATAAATGTTTTAGTAATCTTCTTTTTTTGTAACAAATAGAGATAATAATATCCTCACTGCGATCTCCCATTCTGTACCTACAAAAACACAAAACTCGCTCGCAACAATTTTCAATACAAACCGGCATACTGTGAAGATTGTTACATAATAATGTGAAAGCAAGTATGACAGTAACATTTCAAGAATTTAGTACCAAATTATTTTTGGTTCCTATTTTCGCCAGGGTCAATTTCTGGATGATGAACTGGGATTATAAAATGATCACAACGCAATTAAACAAAAAAAAGAATTCACTTCTTACTTGCTTTAAACTAATCAAATTTTTGTGTACTTGTGTACACAAATATATGACGTCATAAATAAACACACCCGGTTTTTTTAAATAAACACAAACTTCAATCAATATTTTACGTCAACACTACATTAATGCATAAGAAACAATGTACATACTGATATGAACAAATTCTCAAAGTCCTGTAGATAAGATTAACTGCCATTGAGTTATCAGTTTTGTGGCGTTTCCTCAGAATAAGTAAGATTGATAATAAGTAAAGTAAATTCCTACCTGAGTAATGTTAACTACGCAGGTAGTAATACATATGGTGCTACTGGAACCTTCGATTAAAGCGATGAGACGACTTTTACCAATATGTTAAGAGTACACAAACTCACATATCTTGTTGTACAATTCCAAAAAGTCAATCATCGTCGTTTTCAAACACAACAAGGGGCCTCACAGGTTTAATACCCGGCACATATCCTTACAGAAGACATGAAGGATATAGAAGATATGGAACGACAAAGGAGAGCAACAGTACAAGGGCCGGAATGTAGCACTGTAGCGAAGATGTTCTTGCAGAAAATTGCTCTTTAAGACGTACTGCAGTGCCCTATACATGTCAGAACTGTGGACACAATATCCAGTAGCACAATGGGACAAGCTAAGGGTGTGCTACAACAGTGCATACAGGCAACTTAAGCAACTACCAAGGTTCTGCAGTGCCTCCACGATGTTCACAGAAGTGAGGGTGCACCACAGACATAGGAATTAATAGACGAGAAGATAAAGGCGAGGGGTAAAATCAACTGTTGAAGAACGAAGGGAGTAAGTCAATAAATCAATCTGACAGTAAATAGGCATCTCGCATTATAATATCACCATTTAGTTCTTAAAAGTAAAATCTGCTTTTGAATGAATAGACATTTCTACATGGGAGCGCAAATTACTCGCCACGTTATGAACTAATTTGCGAAGTCCAAATTCGGCAAAGTAAGGCAGCTTCTATTTTCAGAGTCGTAGTTAGTTTCAGAGTATTTAGTTAAGACACTTTTACAAATGTCTCATAATTTACTTACCCCAGTAAACAACGATGAGCACACTTGAGAATCGCTACATTGTGATGTGATAGTATATGTTTCTAAAACTGATCCATATAATACGGTGTGAATAAGCTTAAAATAAAGTAAAATAATGCTTACTTATGGAATGTAATACGACAATTGGGTTTATTCTCTTTTTCACATCTATTTTTACAAGTTTTCATAGTACAAGTCAACATTTTGCCGTGTTATTTCGTAAAATGAACCGATGATGCCTCGACCATAGTTCGCACAAGAATGATGACGTCACGTTTTCAAATTTCGCTTGAGGCCATATGCGAGCCCAGCCGGCTCAATTGAACCGGTATGGGGAGTGGGGATAATACGCTTTTAATCACTTAGGGCAGGTCTACTAATATTCATATGTCTATGGGGTGCACTCATTCCGCCGTTCTTCGCCACCGACTAGCCAGCTTCTGAGGCTGCTTCTGAATGGATCAGCTCTCCACATAATGAGCGATGGATGCAGACGATGCGGCCACCTCCCTGAAGGACGATCATTTCATTTTTATTTGTCATAGACTGCAATTGCACTACTCTCCTGGATTATAAACTTAAATAAATGAAAATAAAATTTTATAAATCTAAACAAAGCATGAAACAGAACAAGATACAGAAAAATAAAAAGGTAACGGTCTCAACTGGGAATCGAACCCAGGATCTCTGTCTTACCGGGACAATGCACCTAACCACTCAGCTATTGGGATTAAATTCTTATTAATTATTAAGTCATTTTTGTCCATCTCATTTTTCAAATTCGGAATTAACAAAATTATCATATAACTAACGATATTTTTGGCAGCCTTCTTTTTGAATGATTAAAAAGTTCTAAAAAATAGTTTTGTAACCCAGATAGTGTTTCGGATGAACATATCCGATTTTGAAATGTTTTTATGACATATGCGCTAGACAAATGCGAATAAGTATCACACATTGATGGAACGGTCCCAATATATGATTAGTCAGAATTGATTTCATATACTAGATTTTGCCCTTTTGAAGGATTAATAATCAATTATTTTTTTTACTATTTGGTTGGGAATGTAAATTTGCTTATTATTTATTTATTCTTCTTATTTTTTTATTTTATTTTTTGCTTATACCCACGCTCAGGCTTCGCCTTTGTGGGATTTTTTTGTTACTCTTTTTCTATATTACTATGTATGTACCTAAATTGTATATGTATCAAAAATTTTGTTAATAAAAAAAAATAAAAAATAAAAAAAAATAAATAAAAAATTAATAAAAAAAAAAATAAAATAAAAAAATGTCAATACACTACTGCTCCGAAGGGGCGAAAATTCCTCGCTGTGCCATCGTAAAATGTGCATCTACAATAATATATTTGAGTTACGCTCCATTTTGTACTATGTATCTATTTTACTGTTTTGTATTATTTAATGTTGCACTGCTGTAAATTGTGTATTGTGTCGACCATCGAAGGTTGATCCCGAATGTGCCCGAGACAAATGACGCAAGATGAACCATCACCATAGGAGTACAATCGAAACGTTGCTTTAAATGTCAATACACTACTGCTCCGAAGGGGCGAAAATTCCTCGCTGTGCCATCGTAAAATGTGCATCTACAATAATATATTTGGGTTACGCTCCATTTTGTACTATGTATCTATTTTACTGTTTTGTATTATTTAATGTTGCACTGCTGTAAATTGTGTATTGTGTCGACCATCGAAGGTTGATCCCGAATGTGCCCGAGATAAACGACGCAAGATGAACCATCACCATAGGAGTACAATCGAAACGTTGCTTTAAATGTCAATACACTACTGCTCCGAAGGGGCGAAAATTCCTCGCTGTGCCATCGTAAAATGTGCATCTACAATAATATATTTGGGTTACGCTCCATTTTGTACTATGTATCTATTTTACTGTTTTGTATTATTTAATGTTGCACTGCTGTAAATTGTGTATTGTGTCGACCATCGAAGGTTGATCCCGAATGTGCCCGAGACAAACGACGCAAGATGAACCATCACCATAGGAGTACAATCGAAACGTTGCTTTAAATGTCAATACACTACTGCTCCGAAGGGGCGAAAATTGCTCGCTGTGCCATCGTAAAATGTGCATCTACAATAATATATTTGGGTTACGCTCCATTTTGTACTATGTATCTATTTTACTGTTTTGTATTATTTAATGTTGCACTGCTGTAAATTGTGTATTGTGTCGACCATCGAAGGTTGATCCCGAATGTGCCCGAGACAAACGACGCAAGATGAACCATCACCATAGGAGTACAATCGAAACGTTGCTTTAAATGTCAATACACTACTGCTCCGAAGGGGCGAAAATTCCTCGCTGTGCCATCGTAAAATGTGCATCTACAATAATATATTTGGGTTACGCTCCATTTTGTACTATGTATCTATTTTACTGTTTTGTATTATTTAATGTTGCACTGCTGTAAATTGTGTATTGTGTCGACCATCGAAGGTTGATCCCGAATGTGCCCGAGACAAACGACGCAAGATGAACCATCACCATAGGAGTACAATCGAAACGTTGCTTTAAATGTCAATACACTAATGCTCCGAAGGGGCGAAAATTCCTCGCTGTGCCATCGTAAAATGTGCATCTACAATAATATATTTGGGTTACGCTCCATTTTGTACTATGTATCTATTTTACTGTTTTGTATTATTTAATGTTGCACTGCTGTAAATTGTGTATTGTGTCGACCATCGAAGGTTGATCCCGAATGTGCCCGAGATAAACGACCCAAGATGAACCATCACCATAGGAGTACAATCGAAACGTTGCTTTAAATGTCAATACACTAATGCTCCGAAGGGGCGAAAATTCCTCGCTGTGCCATCGTAAAATGTGCATCTACAATAATATATTTGGGTTACGCTCCATTTTGTACTATGTATCTATTTTACTGTTTTGTATTATTTAATGTTGCACTGCTGTAAATTGTGTATTGTGTCGACCATCGAAGGTTGATCCCGAATGTGCCCGAGACAAACGACGCAAGATGAACCATCACCATAGGAGTACAATCGAAACGTTGCTTTAAATGTCAATACACTAATGCTCCGAAGGGGCGAAAATTCCTCGCTGTGCCATCGTAAAATGTGCATCTACAATAATATATTTGGGTTACGCTCCATTTTGTACTATGTATCTATTTTACTGTTTTGTATTATTTAATGTTGCACTGCTGTAAATTGTGTATTGTGTCGACCATCGAAGGTTGATCCCGAATGTGCCCGAGACAAACGACGCAAGATGAACCATCACCATAGGAGTACAATCGAAACGTTGCTTTAAATGTCAATACACTAATGCTCCGAAGGGGCGAAAATTCCTCGCTGTGCCATCGTAAAATGTGCATCTACAATAATATATTTGGGTTACGCTCCATTTTGTACTATGTATCTATTTTACTGTTTTGTATTATTTAATGTTGCACTGCTGTGCAAAATGGGCGATGTCATGTTAAAACGGTAGGTAGTAACGAATGTCTCATTTAAAGAGATACGGTAGAGACTAGAGACTCCCTTCAGATTGTACATGATTTTTAACTTCAGGTATGTAAAGATTAACTGTGTTTGGTGACCATATCCAAATTGCCAGGATCTTCCCAACCTTCCTTATCTCTTTCTCCTCTCCACTCCGTTCGGCCTAACAATGTACCCCAATCGGGGATGCCATAGTTCCTTGGAATGCTTATGCGGTGGGAGCCTTAAGGAAAATCCATAGAGACCCAACAATATGCCAATTTAGCAGGTGATTATTTCAATTATATTGGACATTTCAAAAGCTATATCAATACATTGTTTGTGGGAGTCTTTTCACCAATCTTAAATTTAAAAAAATATATTAACATATTGATATGATATTGAGAAGATACTTTTGGTGTCTCCCGTGCTCTAGCTATGATATTGAGAAGATACTTTTGGTGTCTCCCGTGCTCTAGCTATGATATTGAGAAGATACTTTTGGTGTCTCCCGTGCTCTAGCAATGATATTGAGAAGATACTTTTGGCGTCTCCCGTGATCTAGCTATGATATTGAGAAGATACTTTTGGTGTCTCCCGTGCTCTAGCTATGATATTGAGAAAATACTTTTGGTGTCTCCCGTGCTCTAGCAATGATATTGAGAATATACTTTTGGTGTCTCCCGTGCTCTAGCAATGATATTGAGAATATACTTTTGGTGTCTCCCGTGCTCTAGCTATGATATTGAGAAGATACTTTTGGTATCTCCCGTGCTCTAGCTATGATATTGAGAAGATACTTTTGGTGTCTCCCGTGCTCTAGCAATGATATTGAGAAGATACTTTTGGTGTCTCCCGTGCTCTAGCTATGATATTGAGAAGATACTTTTGGTGTCTCCCGTACTCTAGCAATGATATTGAGAAGATACTTTTGGTGTCTCCCGTGCTCTAGCTATGATATTGAGAAGATACTTTTGGTGTCTCCCGTACTCTAGCATTGATATTGAGAAGATAATTTTGGTGTCTCCCGTGCTCTAGCTATGATATTGAGAAGATACTTTTGGTGTCTCCCGTGCTCTAGCTATGATATTGAGAAAATACTTTTGGTGTCTCCCGTGCTCTAGCTATGATATTGAGAAGATACTTTTGGTGTCTCCCGTGCTCTAGCTATGATATTGAGAAGATACTTTTGGTGTCTCCCGTACTCTAGCAATGATATTGAGAAGATACGTTTGGTGTCTCCCGTGCTCGAGCTATGATATTGAGAAGATACTTTTGGTGTCTCTCGTACTCTAGCATTGATATTGAGAAGATAATTTTGGAGTCTCCCGTGTTCTAGCTATGATATTGAGAAGATACTTTTGGTGTCTCCCGTGCTCTAGCTATGATATTGAGAAAATACTTTTGGTGTCTCCCGTGCTCTAGCTATGATATTGAGAAGATACTTTTGGTGTCTCCCGTGCTCTAGCAATGATATTGAGAAGATACTTTTAAGCGGATTCCGCAAATAATTTGTTAAAACTTGCACTTTTTTCTAATCTAAAAAATGCACAGCGTGCACTCAGATTTACCCTTCAGGACTCTTGCAAATTGACCGTTACAATTCATAAAGATGCTGTCAGAAAGTTGGAGAATTTTCGAGTATGTAATTTTCTGCTTCTCAAAAAAATCAGAATAAATGGGATATTGCTGAATGTATCCGAAAAATATTAACAGTTTTAGAAAGGTGATGAAATAAAGTTTTAAATTTTATTATTATGAATTAACATATCAACTTTTAATATTAAAACATAAAAAGTTTACACCTTAAATTTTTTCGTCTAAACACTGAACTAAAATTACCGATAACGAAAAAATAACATTTTGTATTAGACAAATGCATTATAAACATTACTGCCACCTCACTTTTTTGTTGTATCATTTAAAAATAATTAGTAAAATATTCACAAGTTTCATAAATTTTTCTCAAATTACTGTCCGAACCTTTTGTTTCATAAAGGTGTACATATTAATTATTCTGTGGTTAACTTTTATATTTGAATATAAAGCTTGGTATTTTTTCTTTCTAACGGTGTTAGAAAGAAATTTCATATTTCTAACTATGACGGTAAGGGAGACACAACGATTTCTATAAGACCATATGAGCTGTTCCGTAAAGCAAACAAATTGGCTACGGATAATAGCCGTTTGTTCAAAAAACCAAACGAATTAGCCAGAGGAGTTAAGAGGAAACCGGGTGGTGTTTTTTCCATACAAACGTATTCCTCATTTCCCTCTCTGGATTTTGACACTAGAGAAAATATTTTTTTTACATAATATGAATATTGACCGCAAGCGTGTCGGTACGTTTTGATTTTTTTGATAAGTTACTTTTTATAGGAGTTATAACCCTTCAAAAATTGTTAAAATTGCCTTTTTTTAACGCCATCAACAAACGTTCAGTATACAAATAAGACCATGTATTTTTAAAAAAAGCAAAAGGTACAGACATAGAATGTTTTCTTCCAATACATTTGGTAAAAAAAATCTTGGAAATCGGTTCAGTTTTGGAGTAGAAAAATGAGGACTACAAAACCTCGATTTTGACAATTTTATTTAGGTATTGTCAGGCAGAGGTGCATGTATCCCTTTCTCTCAGTATTCGGGGGTGAGGGGGGGGCGGAGAGGGTTTTGTTGAATACGTATACAGTCAACGAAGTGATGTGACATTCTCAATAATTATATCGATACACTAGTCCACTAGTGTTGTCATGTCCCGAGTTATCGATGTTTTTTTTAAATTATTTTTCTGTTTGGTGACTTATCTTGAGTGTGCCAATACTTACCGAGCTTATTTACTAAAGTTATTGTGACAAATTTAATTTGTTTACGTCAAATAAATTAATGGAAAAAAATTGAAAAAAAAAACACCTGTTACAGACAGACCCCGAGATGATTCCGTTCCGTATTGCCGAGTTGGATATGGAACACAAAAATTAATTAAAATATTTTTTGATAACTTTTGAAGGTTGTACTCAACATAATATTATCCCTTTATAGGACACTTTTTTTAAGATACAACTACCGAACCAAAAAAAAACTTTTATATTTGACTAAATATATTGTTCTAGATTTTTTTTTCAAAAAAATTATATTTTACAAGAAAATGTGTGATGGTAAGTACATACACCACTGATCGTTTGATGGAATGCTGGTACAGCTTATGTTCAGTGGTACATGCATCTACCACATGTTGTTGAATCGATTATGTTATTATAATATCATATTATACAAATGAATATTGAAATCTATGTATAAGAGGCACCATATTGTTTATTGTGCTACATATTAGGTACATACACATAACTAGTTTAGTTTTTATTTAACTTTTTTAATACGTTATATTATTACAGAAAAATGCACTTTTGGGAATACCTCCTACATCACTTGTCATTTTCAATCTTCTTCAATGATCTAATATTTTTTGTTTTTAAACGCTTTATTGTAAAAAAAATTACTGTTTAACATCTACACAATGAAATTAAAACATTTTATGTTCCAGACCTTTCCCTCGCCGGTAAATTTCTTGGTATGCGACCGTCAATTATTTCTGGTAAAAGGCATTGGTGGTAGAAATTTTCTAACAGTGTCCATATGTTTTTTTTTTTTTCCATTATTTCTGGCTTTCACCCTTCAAGGCTTGGCCATCATTTAAAATTATTGAGAAATGAAAGGTGAATTTAAATATTAATTTTATTTAAATAGACAAATTTCAAAATTATAATGAAAATTGGAGTCGAGTTCAGACTTAAAAGAGATGAAATGTTGAATGGAGGGGAGGCAATTTTAGTTAAGGCTTGATACAAGAGAGGATATTTGTTTAGAGAGGGAGAACCAAAAAATATGTGATCTAAAGTTCCCACTTCTAGACCACAGAATGTACAATCTGGGGAGTCAAGGACGTGAATTTTAAAAAGGTGGGAAGGAACGGAACAATGTCCGATCCTCATTCGAATGAGTGAAGAAATTTCTTTTTTGGAAAAATGAGGGAATTGCTGAAACCACGGTTTTGATGGAATAGTCCTTTGTATTGAGGCATAGCAGGCTCCCTTGGATTGACTAGCAAAGTGCCAATACTCTGCCCAAACATTGCGGGATCTTTCTTTGATGATGGAAAAAATGTCAGATAAGGGAATGTGGTTTACGAGGGTAACAACAGGGTTGGACGCTCCTTGTTTTGCCAAGGCATCCGCAATATCATTACCCATGATACCAACATGTCCAGGAATCCAAATCAGAGTTACAGTTTTACCAGAGCTTTGAATGGAGGCTATCATCACTCGAATAAGGCATACAAAGTGATCATCAGGATGAAGAAGAGGACTGGATTTAAGTTTCTGGAGGGAACTGAGAGAGTCAGAGAGAACGAGGGAATGTTCAAAATTATTTTTGATTATATATTTGAGAGATTCTATTATTGCAATGCACTCGGCTGAAAATATTGAAAATTGATTTGAAATTGAATGAAATATTCTATCATTAGAATTATTGTGGTAAACGTTAATACCTATACCACAGTTAGGAGAGTCGGGAGATTTGGATCCATCAGTAAATAAAAGAGAAAAGTTGGGCCATTTAGATAAAATAATGTCATTGAACATATTATTGACAGTTCGGGCCGGGAGATTGGAATGACTTTTAAAGATTCCGATCCCTTCTAATATTGTCGGGGATAGGGTGACGTGACTATATTTTAGTTTGTATAAGGGAAGTAGATCATTTTGGATGATGTGGAGCTCTGAGAGAGACTTAAAATTTTTACAGATGTCAGGAATAGGTTTAGTTGAAGCTCTGATTGTAGATGAATGGGTTGAGTCAATGAACAACCAGACGCTGGGGATAACCTGATGACATTTAGAATTTAAACATTTAAGAACAAATTTGTCAGCAAATAGTTGACGCCTTAAATAAAGAGGAGGATCAGAACATTCTACTTGAAGGGAATTGATGGGTGACGATTGCATCGCTCCAGTTATTATTCGCAAAGATTTAGATTGAATTTTGTCTAATTTATTAAGTACATTTTTTGAGGCAGTACTAAAGAGTGGGCAGGCATAGTCGAGATGGCTTCGAATAAGTGCATTGTAAAGCAAGTAATTGCAAGTAGGGTGAGCTCCCCACCAAACGCCAGATAATGATCTGATGATATTTAAATTTTTTTCGCATTTAGTAACTAAATTATTAATATGGGAAGACCATTTAAGTTTCCTATCAAATGTTACTCCCAAAAATTTTACTTCAGAAGCGTTGGAGATTGGAGAATTTTTAAATAAAATTTGAACGGGGGGGTTTTTATGGCGGTTTGAGAAGGTGACACACTGAGTCTTTTGGATTGAAAGTTCAAGACCATTTAACGTGAGCCATGTGCAAAGGGCATTCATGGCTTCGTTAAGATATTTGACGGCAAGAGGGATGATTTTGGATGATAAGAAGAAAGCTATGTCATCTGCGAACTCGATAATTTTTATTTGTGGGAGAATAGTGACATGCATATCATATGTGTATATATTATACAGTAAGGGGGACAATACATCGCCTTGTGGTAAACCCTTCCAAATAGACCTACTTTGAGGAGAAATATCTGGAAGTTCAATGAAAATTTTTCTATCTAGAAATAGATTAATAATAGATTGGACAAACATGGGGGGAAGGCCAAGGCCTAGAAGTTTTTTTTTCAGGATTGGGATGGAAACATTGTCAAAGGCGCCTTCTATATCTATAAAAACGGCAAGACAAACTTCCTGTTTAGAAATTGATAAATTAATATAAGTGCTGATGATGGCAAGGTTATCCTGAGTGGATTTTTTTTTCCTAAATCCAAATTGAGATGGAGAGAGAAGCTGTTTACTCTCGACAAAAAATTCTAATCGGTTTTTAATTAATTTTTCATAAAGTTTACTGAGGGTGGATGAAAGAGCGATTGGCCTGTAGTTGGATCCAAAATTTGGAGATTTGTTTGATTTTAAAATAGGGATGATTATTTGAGAACTCCAGTCATCAGGCATTATACCAGTCTGGAAGATTTTATTTAAGATGCTTAAGAAGTGGTTAAGAACATTATCATTACTATTTTTGATTATGCTGTAAGGTATACCATCTCTGCCTGGAGATGAGTCCTTGACTGTCGATAAACAATTTTTTAGCTCAATTAAGGTGAATGGAGAGTCTAGCCAATGATTAGACATGGGAGTATTATAGATGGGCGTTATTTCATCTAAGTTAGGAACAGAAGGGGGGGCAATTTTGTCCAAGAATTCATCTATCCATTTAGAATGAGACGCTCGAGGAGATGGTGAACTGAAGGAGGATCGAAATCTTCGGATCATAGACCAAACTTCCGAAATTGGAGTGTTCGGAGATACTGAACTGCAGAAGTTGTACCACCCGGATCTTTTTTTTGACTTCAATACCCTTTTGGCATTGGATTCAGCATTTTTGTATTTAAGATAGTTCTCCATAGTCATATTGTAACGATAGGAAAGAGATTTAGCTTTCCGAATTCTTACTACTTTGGAACATTCCTCATCCCACCAGGGAGTTGGAGAGAGTTTTTTGAGAGATTTAGTTTTAGGGGGAGGATTTGATTTATTTATTGCAGTTATGAGCATTGATTTGAAGTTATTATAGTCATCTTTGACGGAAAATATATCGGTGGCGGGTAAATTTAGTAGGAACTTGTCCATATGAGAGTTAAATTCATCCCATTTGGTGTGTTTCGTTTTAATCTTTGTCGAAATATGAGACTTGTCCGATTGGAAAGAAGTTTGATAAGTAATGGTGATCGGGAAATGATCACTGGAGCAAGGGTCGGGGGACACCACCCACGAGGAGAGAGAAGCCAGACTAGTGGAACATATCGAGAGATCCACTGCACTGGGGTTTGTGCTGGGGCGTGAGATCCTAGTAGGAGATCCGTCATTCAAAAGGAAAAGGTTGGATTGATCTAGGAAATCCATCACACTTCGACCATCTCGGTCGGAGAAAGCAGAACCCCAGACGGGGGAATGGGCATTAAAATCGCCTAATATAAAGAAAGGAGGGCTTAGTTGACTTACAATTTGCAACCAAGTTTGTTTGTTGAAGTGGGCT
Organism: Hesperophylax magnus; assembly: GCA_026573805.1. Taxonomy (NCBI): domain Eukaryota; kingdom Metazoa; phylum Arthropoda; class Insecta; order Trichoptera; family Limnephilidae; genus Hesperophylax; species Hesperophylax magnus. The sequence continues at coordinate 5,589 of JAIUSX010000921.1, read as the reverse complement.
GTTGGGGGAAGATAGACTGAAATAAAGGATGTGTCCTTTATTTTAGCTGCAACCATTTGGAAGTCAGCATTGGGGGGTTTGATATTATTTATTGGGGAAAATGATATGGATTTTTTAATAAAAAGGGCAGCACCACCGCCCGAACCTTCCGGGCGGTCGTCGCGGAGATAGGAATACCCTCCCACATTAAAGTGGGTGGATGGAGTAAACCAAGTCTCTGAGATAGCAGCCAAAGAAATAAAGTTGGAATTTAATAGGTTAAGGAGATCAGATTTGTTAGAAATAGCACTTCGGCTATTCCACTGAAGTATTCTGACATCTTGAAGAGTCATTTTGAATAAATGATTTTAATGTGGAAATAATAGTAGCAGCGTTGGACGGTAGATTAGTTTGAGAAGAAATAAGTTCAATTAGAAGCATAATAAGAGTTTGGATAAATGAAGAATTGTCTTGGGAGAGTTTTTCAGAAAGTTTTAGAGAGTTCATTGAGGACGGATTATAATTATTTGCACACCCATTTGTGGCATTTGAAAGAGATGAACCGTTGGGATTTAAGAGTGAGTTGTGTTGTTGCTGATCGTATCCAGGAGCCGGTTTAGAGATAGCGTTTTTGTATGAGAATTTAGTTGAACGAGAAGAAGTTGTTGTAGAGGAGGGAAGAGGGTTGGATGAGGAGTTGCTGGATAAAGCCTCAGCAAATGATTTTTTCACAGGCGGGAATAGTTTAGAAGCCTGCAGAAAAGACAAGTTCTGAGAGGCCATAGAAATTTTAATATTTTTTTGGCGAGATTGTTCTGGGCAAGAAGTGTTGATAGCTGTATGTGAGCCTGAGCAGTTAAAACATTTGGGTGAGGAGGAAGAAGGACATTGGTCAGCTGCGTGGTTTTCTCCACATTTAAAACATCTGGGTTGAGATCTGCATGCAGCTTTGGTATGGCCAAAACGGCAGCAATTGAAACATCGAGTGGTGGGATAAGTATACATTTCAACTGGTAATGAGTTGAAGAATAAATATATATGGGAGGGAAGAGATTGACCTTCAAAGGTGATAACGACAGATTGGGAGGGCTTCCAGGAAATTATACCCTCAGAGGAGTCCTTGTAATTTAGCCTCCTGGCTTTTATGGGATTGCCAATGTGTTGGGGGGTTGAAAGTGAAGACAGAATTTCTTCGATGGACAGATCGGTCGAGATACCTCTGACCAGGCCCATGCGAGTGACATTGAAAGTAGGGATATATGCCTTGAACTTTGAATTTGATAAAATGAAGATATTTTTGATGAAACTGTTAGCAGCTGACCCTGAGAGGAATTCAACGGAGATTCGGAACCGACCCTCGGCTTTTACACCTCCAGGCTTGATTGAAAGATTCTTGCTATTTGATAGGAATTTGCCAAATTCAAGAGGGTGGATGGTTTTTCCTTGCTCAGTTTTTTGGGCGTATACAATGAATGGGCCACGGGAATGAAGAGAATAAAAGTTTGTTGGAGGAAGTTGAGAAAGTGCTGGAGGGGTCTGTGAAGTCGAAGGCGAATCAAGTTTTATTGGGGAAGAAGGTAAAGTAAATTAAATTAAATTAAAGTAAATTTCCTTTTTTTGGTAGAAGTCAAAATGACAGAATCACTGTGTTATGATAATATATTAACCACTTTGTTATGATACTTACTTAGCCCAATGTGGTGTGAATAGGCTGGGTTAAGATAGGTTGTTAAGTACATTATTGACTGTTATTATGATTGAATATGTTATGAGTGTGTATTTTATGTTATACACTATATAATACATGTTATGTTATGGTATTGAAAAGTGGGTGGCCAAGTTTGACTTTGTTGGTCTTAGAAAGACCAATCGCGCCAGAGTCCCAATGAACTCGCCAAATCGACCATCCGCCGGTAGAGCATAATTCTCCATTCAGGGCGGGGAAAATATATCCCATCTACATGATGTTTGAAAGGAAGTTGCAAGGTTACAGAATAAAAGTAATTTGGTTAAACTTTGGACTGGCCGTAACAAGTTATATTTGATAAATTTCACAGAGAAATACAAAAAGGTGAAAACTTACCCCCATCGACCAGAACGTAGAATCTATCTACCCTGTCTAAAATAATAAGAACGTATTTAGTTATGAGGAACGAACACTGAGTGCCGCGAATGGCGGAGTAGATGAATCAGCCATGTAGCTAGAGGACGGCAGCATCAGGATGTGGCTGGCCGACGGCCCAGTGTGGTCCAGCCAAGAGGAGTAGACAGCATCAGAATGTGGCTGGCCAACGGCCCAGTGTGGTCCAGCCAAGAGGAGTAAACGACAGCATCAAATGTGACTGGCATCGGCCCAGTGAGGTCCAGCCATGTAGGTAGTAGATGACGGCATCAGATGTGGCTGGCATCGGCCCAGTGAGGTCCAGCCATGTAGGTAGTAGATGACGGCATCAGATGTGGCTGGCATCGGCCCAGTGAGGTCCAGCCATGTAGGTAGTTCCACGGATGATCCGTAAGTTGCCCTTCCACGAGGCAAGGTGGAACTTAATAATGCTCCGAATCAAAATGCACATGGCGAAAAGTCTATCGGCAGAAATAATCACCGATCGCTTGGATAAACTCTGATTACCCCCATGGCCACACATGGTGAAAAACGTTTTCATTATCCATGCCACCCGGGGCGAATTCCACTCGCGGGAAATATTACTAGACTTCTAATCTTGAAGCACAAACTGAACATTTCGGTATTAATCACAAATCCATGAAATATCTTTCGATCAGATCCTCAGACCTACAGAAATAATAATTGACCCCCGACCGGACACCCTGTCTCCTCTCTGTCCGGCCGGGAAGTGAAGCCATCTTGAATTTTTTGTCACTTCCTGTTAGAGTTCTAAGTTGCCAGAGCATAAACAATAGACAAGATAAATCACAGATTTGACAGGTTCTTACTTAGTGTAATAATCGTATGTTATTTTCATAACAACTGTCAGAAATTTCTACATTTTCCCCGTCTGGGGGGTCTGGAGAGGGATTTGGGGGCTTTGTAGGGAGTCCAGGAGGGAAATCTTCCTCCATTATTCACAACAGTAAACAACTACAACAATAGTATGGAAAATGACAGAAGTAAAAAAAGTTTATAAATATCTGGAAATCAGCAGCGAAAAGTGACTCCTGGAAGATCAGGAGGGAGAAGAAACCTCAAGGCACAACACACTACACTTTTTTTTTGCCAGAAAACAAAAAAGAATGGTAAAAAATTAATTTTAGATGGAGCAAAACAAAACAACTGATGACAGCCAAATGTTATTGTTGCAATCCCTGTCCATATGTTCTATATGTGTAAATCGTGAGAAATGACCAAACAGATTTCAATATTCAAGGGGGTTTCAGGGTCAAAATTCGAAGGTCTGTATTTGAGGTAGAATAGTTTCCAGTAAAAAGGCTAGTCAAAAACAGTAGAGTGATGCAGCCAGCGAAAAATAAAAACACTATACAATCACAAAGTACGTGATGTACCTACTGCGCCTATGCTGCCGTTTTATAAAAAAATATGGTATGAATCTCCCGATATTACTAAACCAGAACAGCGTGCATCTTACTTTACTAATAGTAACAAGATGAATGAACTATGAGCGCAGAAGATATCTATTATATAGGAATACGCACGCTCAAGTCGCGACGCGTATTGACTTATCTGTTGCAGCAGGCAGCAACCTGTATACACGCACGCACAAGTCTCATTGGCTTGTGCGTGTGCAGAAGATGAGCTCGGAGCAGGCAGTCACATGTATATACCTACGCACAAGTTGCGATGTGACTGAGATGATGAGTCAACAGCAGGCGCTCTAGTTGCGAGTTGCGACATGACTTTTTTATGTGTGCAGCAACCTGTATACACGCACCCACAAGTCTCATTTACTTGTGCGTGTGCAGAAGATGAGCTCGGAGCAGGCAGTCACATGTATATAACTACGCACAAGTCGCGATGTGACTGAGGTGATGAGCGAACAGCAGGCGCCCTAGTTGCGAGTTGCGACGTGACTTTTTTATGTGAATACCGCACAAGAGTCCGAACTGCTCCCGTCTGGAGCCAGTGAGACTGTGGATTCCCCAATTGGCGACTTAATTGGACTAGTATTACAAAACCCTGTAAGCTGATAGCTGATTTGGCCGTAACTAAGTCGCCGCGTGTATCATTATTTCTCCAGACAATTATTTTATATTATATTTAATTAATATTCTATTTAATGAATATTATTTTTAATATTGTGAAACAACATAAATTAATTAAAATCAATTTACTTGCGCACGCCGTGATTTGAATCCGAGACCTCCGGACTCGAAGTCGAGTCAACCACGGAGGCAAAATAAATGTATCTACGTACATATTTGTAGTAAGTAATAATAATAATAAAGTTAAGTACAATACAATATTAAATAATGTAGACCTCGCTATTTTATTACGAATATGTACCTAGGCACCTACTTAATTTTTGGAATAAATGAATAACAGTAAATGAAATAATAAGAACTGATCGCGATAATATGACGCGAAGTCGCTATCGGGCGCGGCGCGACGATTCGTGCTTCCAACACCTGCAGCCACGCACACACACGCATTGGGGTTCACCAATACACCGATAGCGCTTTTGCTGTCCCCGCTGAGATGAACGAAATAGAAATAATTTTTACAAATACCTATCGTTAAAATTTCTCGGCGCTCCTGCGCGCCCTTAAGATATAGGCAAAAACATAATATGTACTTATTTTTATTTAACACATTGAGACATCAGCGCATGTGGCGTGTATTTCGCCATCAACTATGTTGAGACAGTAGTCTAGAAAGAGTTAAAAAAAAAGGATAACGGGGAAAAGTCAATAAAAAGACCAAGTTAAAAAATATGTAACGATTATATTTAAGTGATAATATTTCTATAACAGAGGCACATTCATAGTTGAGCCATCCATAATTAATGTAACGATTATATTTAAGTGATAATATTTCTATAACAGAGGCACATTCATAGTTGAGCCATCCATAATTAATGTAACGATTATATTTAAGTGATAATATTTCTATAACAGAGGCACATTCATAGTTGAGTCATCCATAATTAATGATGCACACATTTTTATAAAACTACACGAACCATATGACATATCAAATATTCTATACATAAATCAAAAAGAAAACAAAAACTAACAATTACAATGTAAAACATAAAATTTTTACATGACAGTAAGAAAATACATAATAAACCTTTACGCCGCTACACATATGCACGCATGCATAAAACATGCCTCAAGCGCTATTCGCATATATTTATGCGTTTGGCTTTAGCGGATGTGTACCATGTAAATACTTACAAATTTAGCAGATAAATGAACTAAAAAATAGTTTGGTGTCACCAGTTAAAATATTCTCATTTGTGTAAATAACAGTTTGAAGACGATGATGCATTGTTAGGCCTCTTGGTTCATAATAATACATATAGCCATATCCTGTGTCTTAATGTTTATTCATGCAAATTAGTGAACCGTTTAAGATAAGCAATTCATAAATCTGTTAAAAAATAAGAGAATTAATGGAATGCTGGATAGGAAGTG
>JAIUSX010000920.1:0-28042 GCA_026573805.1 Hesperophylax magnus | reverse complement strand
TTAGTTTTTTACCGGTTGGATGATGTACAGAAGAGGGCAATTTTTCATAATGATTACATCTAATACGTCGAGATCGTGGTTTGCATTTGAAGAATAAAATGGGAGTATCGGGGGCGTTTATTGTGATTTTTTGGCGACTTAGTTGGCTAGAAACATTCCTTTGTTTTTCATTTTTTGGCTGTGCCAAGACCCGTGCTTGGCATGATGGTCGCATGCCATTATTGTGGGAAATGGGATGCCAAGGAGTTCATCCAGGTCCGGAGTATTTAATTTTCTTTTAGGAGGACCGTAAGCGGAGATGAATTTAATTGGACCATTGTTTGGGGTATTGATGACGATCGCGGTAGTTTCTATGTTTTTGGCTGAGGGACAATTCACAAAATAGTGATCTATGGAATACTTTACGATAATCGCGGTGCCACCGCCTGGGCACTGGGTGCGCCTGGGGTGTGGGTGCGGTAAGTTATGTAATTCGGATATTTAAGATTTACACGGCGTTTTAGGCAGGTCAAGGTTAAAATCTATCAGGAATTGAAGGATTTCGTCTAGAAAGTCCTACCATCTGCATTCCAATATTCAGATTAGAGGTTTGCCGGTTTTCTGTATTGTCTCTGTATTGATTGATTCTGTTTCTGTATTCAGATTAAAATCTTTTAGACAGAAAATATAATTTAGTAATATATATTAATATGTTATTAAATAGATTAATATACCAAATCTGGTTTCGAAATGATAGTACAAAATTAATCAGTGTTTATAGCCATTTGACAGCTAACATTTTGTTAATATTTCATAACCAAGTAAAATATTGAAATTTTTATTTGAAATAATTGACAGGCATCTACAATGTCAATGTTTGACTTGAGAATTTTCATGGACAGTAGTGAAATGCGATCAAAACTTATAAAACCTAGTGACATGTTCAAGGAGGAGAAAATTGCATTTCAATGACTTTCTTGTTTATGATGTTCGATGATAACTCAACAAATTGAAAATTTAACACACCTTTAAAAAGTGATATAAAGTCATCAAAAGCGATGAAAACAAACCTATAAACATAAACTATGTTACCTATTACCTTTCATGACTTTATATCATGTTTTAAGGGAGTGTTGAATTGTGACTGTGTTGAGTTGTCCGGATACCTTTAATAATACACATTTTATATATGTATGTTGTGTGGTCCCAGGAACTAGCGGCCAGGACCAATGGGACCATCCACGCAATGAAGTGTGACATGTTCAAGGAGGAGGAAATTGTTGAGGTCTTCAGAGCCATCGAGAAAAAGTTTGGAGGAGTGGATATCCTTGTTAATAACGCCGGCACTAGCATCACCTCCAACATGGTCGGTGAGCCTTCTTATATTTGCAGCCTTAATGCGAACAAAGGTTGCAGGAGTGAGAGAGAGGATCAATACATTCACAAAATGTCTTCATATTGGAATCCCGTCAGAGTTCAGGCTCGAGTATTGAACCAAATTGGATAACGATGATCCCGCCAATAATCTTCATTCCAATTGATCAATAACAACAAAGAACAGCTGAATCGATGATGTTTGCCTATTTACATTAATTTATATTTTTCTTGTGCAATATACCATTCAATTTCTTCTTCTTTTTTAAATTCCAATTTATGTAATTACTTGTATTTATAATATATATATATACTCTCTATGGTATGTTTGGGATCGCACCAACCAATGTATAATGATCTAAGGTCTGAAACCAACAAGGCAGTAATGATAATTATTATTATAAAGGAAACCAACCCGCAGAAGGCGCGCTGCTAGGAGGCGCTAGTGTAGCATACTGCCATCAGAACAGTGGGAAAGTTGAAGGTATTGTCTCTCTTCAGTAAACATAATGACTGTTGTTTGATTCTAGATGGAAAGACATCAGATTGGACGACGGTGTTGAACCTGAATGTGATAGCGCTGAGCATCGCTACTCGGGAGGCCCTGAAGAGCATGAGGACTCGAGGAGATGATGGTCAAATCATCAATATCAACAGGTTCAACTTTCCACTTATTATCATCCTCATAAATAAAAATAATTCAACAATGTTAAGAGATTACGGAAGAAATGATGAAGCACACTTCACTTTGAGGCAAGAGGTTGCTGTTTCAGATTCATATTTAAAGATTGATTGTTCATTTGAATTCATTTACTCCACTAAGACACATTTCTAAAATAATTTAATAAATAACAGTGCTCCGTCAACGTTTGCAAAAACATCTCGAGAATAAAAGACACGCATTCATCACTGAAAATCTCGGTTATTTTTCAGGTGACAAATCAAATAAGCAATAAATGTTGAATGAAACATACGGGTACACATTGAATTATTTGGCGGGTTTAGAATAAACCGACGTAGCGCAAAGGTAGAGAATCTGACCGACAGTCAGAAAGCTGCGGGTTGAATTTCCGTCAGCGGCATTTATTTTTTCAATTTATACCATACGGGTGTTTCAGGCTTGTCATCATTTGTGCTATGCATAAAAACAATATTTATAAACATTAAAATATTTGAAAAAAGATTAATATGTACTTATTATTCAGAAATTATTGTAAGGAACATATGAATAAATACATGTTATGTGTGTGTTTCAGCATTGTGGGCCACCAGATCCCTCGCCACCAGGGCTTTAACGCCGGTATCTACTCCCCCAGCAAGTACGCAGTCACCGCCCTCACGGAGACTGTGTCCCACGAGCTCTCTGTCCTCAACTCTAACATTAGAGTCTCCGTAAGTTCATCAAATATCCATCGCTCTTCTCTTTCAATTCGCACAATGTCATATTTAGGGAAACTGTGTCTTTTTAAGAAGAAGAAACAGAGTCAAGCCACTCATTCTCACGCGGCACATGCCGAACATATTCAAATATTGTTTGGCGCGGGAGCATCTCCAAAGAAACCAATGACACTAGTTGTTCTGAGCAAATAGGGTTGATATACCGATTGAACAAATCCCGTTCCACTTTTTGTAAAATTACAAGCGTTTGATCTTGATTCCTCAGCAATACACCTACGAGTAGGTCAACAGGCGAATGCTCCTGTTTCATTTGGTGATTTCATATAGAATCATTTTTTTCTAACATAATCACAGATAAACATCGGGATACCAGTGCATAAAAGCGTCAAAGACAAATTAATGCCCGGGAATGTAGGTGACATTTATTATTACCGTTGTTGCAGAGTGTTAGTCCCGGATTGGTGAAGACAGAACTGATACAGAAAGTGGCAGATGAATTCAAGGCTAACAACGTGACCCTAGCCCTCGCTGCCATGAACTTCATAGAGCCGGCTGACATCGCTGACGGGATTGTGTACATTCTCAGCACCAGACCCAATGTTCAGGTACACTGTTATACTCTTATTAACATGGTCATAAATTCTTTAGGTACACTTTTATTTCAAATAAAATACTGTTTTTGAAAGCAGAAAAAAGACTTTTTCAGATTTTTCCATTACAAATCGACAAATGCAAAAAATTTAAAAATTTTAACGCAAATGTAAATAATGTTTTCAAAGTAGTTTATCGATTTTTTTTCGTTTATACTGTAATAACTACTTTACACAAAACTAGAAAACATATTCAATTAGACAAAGGTATTATAAAAGTTATTGTCACTTCTTTTAACACATAAATATTTAATAAAATTTTTGCAAACTTTGACAAATAATTTACAAAAGCTAATTGTTGTTTCATAGAATTATTTAAATTTTTTGGAAGCATAGATTCTAACCATTGATGGTAATTTTTTGTACTAAAACTAAACGTGCAGCAATGTCTCTTTCTAAAACTGTTTAAATATTAATTTTCACCGTAATACAAAATGTGATAGCATAACTTTTATGATCCCGTTTCAGTCTGGGAGATACTCGTATGTCTCCCAAAGTCTTGACGAGTGTTTGTTGTCTTTGAAGAATTTTACTGTTTCTTTACATTGAGTTTTTTACGTAAGAATTTTAACCTCACTGGGACAAGCCTATGTTGGGGTTAATAATTTTACAAAATAATAAAAATAGCACAAAGATTATATATTAATAGAAAAATATTGTTATACTAGCAGTTAAAAACTGCTGTTTTTGCTGCTAGGCCCTGCGGGCGGCACTTCGTTGGGCTTCACCCAGTTTGAGTGATACTAACAGTTACATTTAATAGGTAGATATTAGATCAATGGGTAGATATATAATAGAAAGATATTCTGAACCATTAATCACCCCTCACCCCAACATAAATCTCGTCAATGAGAAAAATGTTTCCTCTTCCATACCACCGAAATGATTTAATTTTTAAATCGAAATTAAATTGCAAAATATTTATATGTAATTCGAAAATAAAAAAAATATCAACATATTACAATATTACATATAACTTTGGTAAAATAATATACTCTTACCAAAAGACTGTCAAACTAATTACATTTTTTTTAAATATATTAAGAATTATTTTATTGGGATAAGTCCTAAAAATCTACATATTTGGGTGAAATAATATTACGCTCTTACCTAACGATTGTCAAAGTAAATACACCAAAACTCTCTTAATTCTTAGGCTGGAAAATCTTACAGGTGGGATAAATTGAGTCAAAAAACAAAACTTTTTAAGCAAGTACAATTTATTATACTTTTATTTTTTACAATCTACAACATAATATTATACACTTTCATCAGGAAAAAATCTCTTTATAAACAATATTATCTGTATACCAATCAGTCAGAATTTGTATAAATAACGATGACTGCGCTCAAACTGTCCATGAGAAAATACTGGTTCAGGAAGTAACAGTCCACCCCGTTCAAAAGTTTGTCCTTGAGATTTATTGATGGTCAAGCTAATTTGACTGGAAACTGTTTAACTGTTTTGTAACGTCGACACACTGGAAGGATCTGACGAAAGTCTCCGCCCAAAACAATAACTTTGTTACCAAAGACAGAATCACTTCCCATGATATCACGTATAGTACGCTCAATTACTTCTAAAGCTACACCTGGTGCTTCATCCCATATTATAATATCTGCTTCCGTTATAATTTTCCGATTCTTTGATGTGACCTTACATGTTGTATTGTCCTGTAAATTGAGGGGTAAATTAAAAGCAGTATGATAAAACTTTTTTACCTTTTTGTATTAGAGTGTGAATCAAAGTTTAGTAAAGGTATGTTTTCCCTGTTTTGCCTGGGCCATCAATGAAGAAACATTCATTGTCATCATTTTCATGTGAAAAAACTTACTCAAAATAGAATTATATGCTTGAAATTGTACGTCATTGAGTTTGGCAGCCATCAATTCACCTAAAGTGTTTTCAGAAATTACATTAAAATCAGATACTTGTCCAAAACTGCAACTTTCATCAGGTTCAGGTAAGCCCTGCATTCTGCAAGATGAATTCTCCTTCATAAAAATATCCTGTATGTTTAAAAGACAAAGATTAATAGCTGTTTCTTCAGCAACACCACGATGAAAAAAATCTTCAGCCGAAGATCGAAGGGATACATTGTATTAAAATTAAAACAAATAGATGTCTAAGAATTTTAGACATCAAATACAATGAAGCCTCTGTTATGCACTGCGTCCACTCTCGTATGTCATCAATGATGTTGCCGCCTCCCCGCTGTCGCCTCGTCCACTTTTTACCAGCTGAAAAGACATAGTTATTTGGTACATCTTGATACAGAATAGAGCGTCCCTCAATATCTTTAAGATTTAATTGGAACCACGCTGTTAAAGAGGTGTTCCTTGTAGATGCTTCCCTAAGAGCCTGTTCCTCCCGCCCCTCTACAAAATAAACAGATTGGCTGTCGGGTAAATGTAAAACCAGAAGTAAAATTGAGTGAGATTGATCATGTATAGATAAGTGAGAACATCTCTAAAAACCCAGTATAAATAAATAAATACTATCCAAAGATGAACAAATTTCAACATTAATATGAGCATCATATTTTTTGCTAAGGAATGCATTATATGGAACAACAAATCGATTGTCGATACGTATATCCCGAAAAACGTGATTTTCAGAAAAATTATCACGTATCCTGTACTCTGGGTAGCCTGCGGAATTATTATCAGTAGCATCTTTAAATGATTTGGGGAATTTTTTAGAGCACTTACCGTCTACCATGCAGACTGACCTTGGATTAAGTACGCCACATGGTCCATGAATGTTATTTTTTTAAATAATATGTTACAAAGCCGTTCTTCGGATGGGGTAGTTCTGCAGATACGGCATTATCAATATCAGAAGCTGTATACAACTTATCTTGGCTGCAAAGTGTAAACACACCATGTAGATGAGGGAGTCCTCTTTTTTTGCTGTTCAATTGTATACACCCAACAAATTACCTTTCCAAAAACATGTTTCTCAGTCATATCATGAATAAATTCCTTGACTTTTAGATGGAAAACCTTGGCTACTATATCAGGCCTGTCCGCGGCCGATTGATAATGTTCCAATTCGGTTGGTATTTCTGGCCATTTGGGATTGCATGTAAAAGTTATGACGACGACAGGACGACCAAATTTACGTACCATTGCCATTGAAACTTAATAAAGTTCATTCACATGGCGTGGTACACCAGTAAATGAAGATGGAAGAATGACTATATTACCTGCACATACTCCTCTATCAGTGGCTAAATTTCTTACATGGTTTTGCAAACCTTGATAGCATTCCACTCTGAGGTGTCGTTGGTTTTTCCTAATGTAATCTAGGCGACCAGATTGGTAAATAATGTAAGCATGAATTAAATACTATTGAAAAAGTTTACCCGCATAATGGATTGGATTAAATATGTTTCTTCGCACTGCTAATTTACTTGCATAAAACTACATAGCAGTTACAGTATGACATTGAGCAGTACAGAAATCAGCATGATGCTGAAAACCTGGGGTCCAACCACATTCACCTGATGGAAATAGTAGTGGGAAAACCATAGGATCTAAATGCTTTGATAAAGTTGCTATCCTTTGAGGTTCTTCAACATTTTTAGGTTAAACAGCGATATCTATACCCGATGACAAATTCCCGTCTGTCTGCTACGTAAATCATGGCGATATCGTGAGAACTGGTTGGAGCATTGTACCTCTGATGAACGTGTAAATAATAGACGTAAATCTCTCACCTGCCCACCCTCAGCCGCAATGCGTATTTCTTCTTCCTCGACAGCTTCTTTTAGTTCAATCATCAATTATTCGCATTATATTTTTAGCAATCGGCATAACATGGATGACTCATACGCACTCTAACAGCCTCATCAGGATCGTATAGATAAAGCTGAGCATAGGAAGGTATTTTACCTGCAACTTGTATACTTCTGGAAGTCAGATGATAAACCTAACCAAATTTTTTTAAACAATATGGACCATTACCTGGGATATTAGCTATTTGCGCTCCAAATGATGCAAATCTATTAGCACTGTTTACATCTAGTAGCATTTGCATTGACAAACAAAATTCCTAAAGTTTTTAGATTGACTACAATCTCCTGTAAATCATTCGTTAAGTGCTGGAGGATAAGCTAAAATTTGTGGTATATGGCAGTTCGATCGCTCGGTAAATTTCCCTTTCATTCGAACATTCCAAAATTTGACCAATTCTGGTAAAATATTGTCCCCATACCTTTTAGCCATAGTAATTAAATTGAAATAATAATCTGAAAACAAAATATTTCTTTTTAGCGATTCACAGCGATAGTTTTTAAAAGAAATATCTACGCTTATCACGTCAATAATAATTCTGTAATTATCACATATTAAACATGACAGCTGATGACAGCGAATGGGGTCGGTGTTGTAATATCAAAAAATAATTAATTACGTATTTAAGTATCGAGTGGAACTGGTTATTTTTGCAGCCGGCTTTATAATATATAATTATAAATGGTGGATTTGTAATTATAAATTATATTTATTATTTATAATTAAATATTTGTATATATATATATCTCACTTTAAAAAATCACACTGACTTTGTACATTGCTTGACACTAACTGGCTATAGAAGCTTTTTACATTGATTGGAAAACGATATACGCTGGCAACACTGAACAATGTGTCTTTCGCGTGAATAATGATAAACGTCAAATTTCAATACGTAATTGTGGATAATTTTTACTGTAATGTAATTAATCCAATGGATTGTGAACTTTCTAAAACATATTTTCTTCGATATTATCCAAAAATTATATGATCAGAAGAGATGCTTTTGAAGAAATCTGGTGATCCTATTTTAGTATGAAATCGGGTCTTAATTTTCAAGTTAGCGGAATTTAACCGAAACAGACAATTTAAATTTGACCAATCAGAGGGCCTACATCGTCCAGACGCTGGAGTATTAATACTATCAGATTAACGTTTCTACCTACGAATTAGGTACCTACATGGTATCTAATAATTTAATTCCAGCCAATTCATTACAGTTTAATGAAGTTAACATGTAGGATGCCATGATATACATTGATATTTAATTGAAAGAAAAAATATAATAAACTATTAATTTAAAAGAGAGAAAAAAGAAATAGAAAAAAATTACATTATAAAAGGAAAAGTAAGAAAAAATATACATTTACAACATATTATGCCACAATTTAAAAGGACAAACATGAAAGAATATGTTGGAAATCCTCGGATAACACAAATAATTTAAATGTCCACATGAAATTTGACGACTTAATGTGATCTGGAAGGCTATTAAATCGAAGTGGAGCCTGGTACAAGTAATGTCTTTGCCTAAATGAGGATTTAGGGTAAATTGCCATAAAGTTCAGTCCTGAGGCAATTCTTGTAGTAAAATTTTTTTGCGTTCTTTTCGCGGAACTTATATTGTTAAAAAAATCTGCAATCTGTTTCTGTGATAAATAGTTGTTTTCAATTCATGATATTACATTCCTTATAAAGAAACTGTGTAGGATATCTAAATTTTTCTTTTACATAACTTTGAGAATCAGTTTTTGGGCAATATTAAGTGGTTCTATAACAGTCTTCAGGCAGGAACCCCAGAACACTATATTATACGAAAGTAGATACTGAATTATAGCAAAATGAACTGTTTTTAATTTGTTTTTGTCTAGTACATGTCTGAGATCTTTAAAAATATAGATAACTCTCCTAATTTTATTTACCAACATTTGGAAATGATCATTCCACCTCAAAAATTTATTTATAGAATATCTACCATAATTGCCCAAGGAGTTTACAAAGTTTTTTCTTCATGTTAACCAATTTAATAAAATCTAAAATACTCTCAGAAATATAGGCTAGTCAAAGTGAAGGCAAAGAACTATTTTTATTTTTGTAATTTGTTTTTGGGGTGTTATGCCGTGTTGCGCTAACTTCTTCTTTAGCCAACGTTTCGGACAGCATTGCAGTGTCCATCATCAGGGCAGATGTGTTATCAGCAGATTTGTTATCAGATGTTATCAGATAACACATCGGCCCTGATGATGGACACTGCCCGTCAGTCAAAATGTCGCACAGTGTGACATGGTTTGATTTCACACGGAATACTTTTATAAATTTAAAATGATTATAATAATTTTCATTATTGTTGGCATCAGTTAATGAATTGCTTAATTTGCATGGTGTTTTGAAAATCGTGGAATCTACGTACAGTATATAATCATCTGCAGTATGTAAGGCATCCCAAATAATCATAAATCACAAATTCTTTTTTGGTTATTATTTTTTTTCTTGATAAAACAATCCCGATGAGTTAAAAAACTCATTGAAGGACGGGAGGAACTTACAATACATAGGTGGGAGTTAATAGGTACAAAAATAAACAGGTACAAAAAGAAACAGTACAAAAATAAAAAAAATATATAATATTTTTACTAATAAAACTTTTACATAGAAAATAGTTTGTACATTACAGTTTTTTTACATCTCAGATTTTAGATTTAATTATTTTTTATTTCGTACTAGAGCAATCCCGATGAATTATATAACTCATTGTAGGACGAGAGGAATTTACAATACATAGGTGGGATTTAATGGGTAAAATTTTATATAAGTATTTTGATATCAAAAAACCTTCACCGTCCAATGCTTTGTTTTTCTTTTGAAGTGGAAAAAATATGTCATCGGAAACCAAAATGAATGTACTTCTTATACTACAAATTGAATAAGCTCAGGAATCGCTGGAAATTTATCGAGTGCGTATACATGTATATACCTACATATTTATAGACATAGGTATAAAATTAATTAAGCTGACATTTTACAATTATGTTCTGTAGAAAATTTTGCCCAAACATTTACTTTTAAGTGTTTATTTATGTAGTACCGTCTCAATTCCGTTAAACATTTTCCTTGGTGCCGTCATTTTGTTCGGGATAAAACTCATTTTGTCTTTTGTTTTCCCATATTTAACTGAAACGTACGTATATATTAGCAAACAGATTTATTATAAATTGGTTAAATTTTCCCTTAATTTTGAATATCATTTTAACTAAAGTAAATGCAGTAACTTGGGGAAATAATTCTACAATTCTATCTACAATAAATAATTTAACAATCTACACGATTGTACAATTTAAAAGATGAATAACCCTTTTTAATATTCGAATGACTTTAGGTACTTTATTAAAAACTTTATTGTAAATTTTATACCAGCTACTTTTTGTAATATCTTATACTAGGGCAGACCCTGTGAATTCTTGAAAAATCTGTTTGCAATTTAAACTAAAGCAATTTTATGTTAAAATCTTATATAAGTATAGAAAGGTATTTATGGCATGTCTGAATTCTTCACATTCATTTCCAATTTTTCTGTGCCTAAAAATTGGCGTGACTGAAAGCCAAATAAATATAATTTATATGTAAAAAGAAAAAAATGTACATGATTTATAATTATTATATTTGAAATACTTTTTACATGAAAAAAAATTCTTCTATTTAATCATTTTTAGGCGCCCCAATTACAAATAACAATTACACATAACAGCGGAATTTTTAATTGAAAATAATATTTAACTATTAAAATAAAGAAACTTAAGAATTTAAAAAAAATCTACAAAATAAACTGTTTTCATATTTTTTTTACTATGTCCAAATTTTTTCTGAAACTTAACCACCGTGCACTCAAATCACTTCAAATTATGTCTAAAATATAATGTCTTCTTTTTTATTGGTGAAACATACAAAAAACCTTTACTCACTTGTGGAAGAGGTCAAATTATAAAAAACAGAAAATTTCACTAATAACTTTAAAAGTAATCGTTTGATTAAATAAAAAAATACGTAATAAAAATTACTGGACATACCGTCCGGGAGTCAGACGACCTTTCCGGCTTAAGCTGTGGCCGTTACTAAAGAATAACGCTATAAGTGCTTGGGGACCTGCACACGAATACAGTTACATGCGCCTCAGAGTGTTGGAGTAACGTACGGCGAGTTTTCTTTATCGGAACAGAAGTTTGATATTTCCGAGTGTTATATTTTAATTCATTCTTATGAATACATTAATAAAATCGCTAATTTTTCTATAGAGATTCCTCGGGAAGTTACTAATTCATCGTTTACAAAAATAAAATCTGGTGCTTCCCGCTCATCTTATAGTTGAAAAACGTTTTATAAAATTGGCAAACCGTTTTACATAAGATATTTAATGGTAAGGTCCTATTTTTATTAATCTTATATACAAATAACTTGCATCCCTGGGAATCCCTCTAGAAACATTTAAGATATTAGTAATACGTACATCACAAATAATTAAAATGTGAGCGTCGGGGCAAATCCCCATTATCAGGGTATTGTGTCGCCTTAAATCATATTTAACTATTTTTATATCTACCAGCATATACTAAGAAATATGTTAAATAATATTTGGTTTACAATTCCAGATTGCTGAGCTAACCATTCAGCCCATTGGCACCAAATTATGTTCCGGCTGAGTTCACACTTATTAAATACTTTTTAACAAATATGTTATTCTGGATAGGTTAAATGTTCCATTCAAATTATTAAACTGACGAAATAACGTAAGTTTTTTTCAGTAGAAGAGAGTTTTTTTGGAACCTACAATAAACCTTATCCCTATTTAATTTACTTCCAAAAGTTAAAGTTTTGGTCACACCACTCTTTATTCTATCCACTTTGCTCCAAGCAAATCTTTCTGTCAAAACACATATTATTATTTTGTACAAATTTAGAGCAAATCAAATTTAATAATGTTATTATAAAGTTCTGCATGTATTTTGGTGTTTATTATTGTGATAGCTATTTCGGCGTTCATGACCATTATAAAAACTGTAGTTATGCCACAATGAGTCAACTTATTTAATAATATTTATTGTTATTAAGTTTAATTTGTAGAACTCCATTTTATTTTTTTATTTTTTTATATATTCAATAATATTGTTATTGGGTTTATAAAAACAGTTTATTTTTAAACAAGTTCTGCGGTGTAATTATTATTACGCGTGACAGCTGTTTCGCCCTCTGAAGGCATTATCAAACTGTGGGTAGCCCACTTACAGACGATACATTTATATTATTTCTAGGTAGGTATTTTAATTTCAATTACAGTAATTTAATAATGTTATTATAAAGTTCTGCAAGTATTTTGGTGTTTATTATTGTGATAGCTGTTTCGGCGTTCATGGCCATTATTGAAACTGTAGTTATGCCACAATGAGTCAACTAATTTAATAATGTTATTATAAAGTTCTGCATGTATTCTGGTGTTTATTATTGTGATAGCTATTTCGGCGTTCATGACCATTATAAAAACTGTAGTTATGCCACAATGAGTCAACTTATTTAATAATATTTATTGTTATTAAGTTTAATTTGTAGAACTCCATTTTATTTTTTTATTTTTTATATATTCAATAATATTGTTATTGGGTTTATAAAAACAGTTTATTTTTAAACAAGTTCTGCGGTGTAATTATTATTACGCGTGACAGCTGTTTCGCCCTCTGAAGGCATTATCAAACTGTGGGTAGCCCACTTACAGACGATACATTTATATTATTTCTAGGTAGGTATTTTAATTTCATTTACAGTAATTTAATAATGTTATTATAAGGTTCTGCAAGTATTTTGGTGTTTATTATTGTGATAGCTGTTTCGGCGTTCATGGCCATTATTGAAACTGTAGTTATGCCACAATGAGTCAACTAATTTAATAATGTTATTATAAAGTTCTGCATGTATTTTGGTGTTTATTATTGTGATAGCTATTTCGGCGTTCATGACCATTATAAAAACTGTAGTTATGCCACAATGAGTCAACTTATTTAATAATATTTATTGTTATTAAGTTTAATTTGTAGAACTCCATTTTATTTTTTTATTTTTTATATATTCAATAATATTGTTATTGGGTTTATAAAAACAGTTTATTTTTAAACAAGTTCTGCGGTGTAATTATTATTACGCGTGACAGCTGTTTCGCCCTCTGAAGGCATTATCAAACTGTGGGTAGCCCACTTACAGACGATACATTTATATTATTTCTAGGTAGGTATTTTAATTTCAATTACAGTAATTTAATAATGTTATTATAAAGTTCTGCAAGTATTTTGGTGTTTATTATTGTGATAGCTGTTTCGGCGTTCATGGCCATTATTGAAACTGTAGTTATGCCACAATGAGTCAACTAATTTAATAATGTTATTATAAAGTTCTGCATGTATTTTGGTGTTTATTATTGTGATAGCTATTTCGGCGTTCATGACCATTATAAAAACTGTAGTTATGCCACAATGAGTCAACTAATTTGAATTTTAAAATAACTAGATTTTCTAGATGAAATTAAATTTTAAAAAAGTATTTTATCTTCATTACATATCTTCAGAAATGGTAAATTTTGTTATTATCTATTTTTAAAATAATCGTAAGCACAAATAAAGTGAAATAATTAATTCATCAACTGAGTTCATTGACGTATCAAGAATCATGAAATTGTAAGATCATTTAAATTGGAAAATATTTCAAGTGAATTCTTATACATCTTTACCATTTAATTAAATATTCTCGGTAGAATGAGATGGGAACATATTGTTATCCACAGTGAGAATTTCTAAAATAAAAGGCTATGTAAATAGACTGTTGGCGTTTTAAAAAGAAATCTCTTTACTGTGAAACCAATTTATTGAACCTCAATTAAATTGGTTTCATAGTAAATACCTAAGTAAACAGCTACATCAATTAATATTTACACCATGGAATGCAATGTGGACATATCGTCACCTTAAAGCAATAGTGGGATATCTTCGAAAAATACACTTTTGAGATAAGTATGCAGTTCCATGTAAAATTGTTAGCTCTACATGATGCATAACTGGGATATTTTGTAAAAAAAAAATGCCATTGTTACAAGTAAAATCTCAGTATTGAAATGTTCGGTCAATCAGAGCAACACTGAGATATTGATGTTGTCCCACTGTTGCTTTCAAAAGGTCGTTTAAAATACTGAAATAAATTCACTGTCTCACTGTAGCTCTATAGTTTTCAACAAGTTGGGTGATCTTGGAAGAGAAACATAAAGAAACTGAAGGTGAATACTGGTCAGGAGTATGTAGCAAAGTCAGGAAAGGTACGCAGAGCAAAACAAATTAAGCCTGTACTGTGTACTAATTGTAAATACAAATGTTCTGAATCTGTTTTGGAAGTTGATCGATTAAAATATTTTAATATTTATGATTCCATGAATGCTAGCTAATAGTGGTTATTATTTTGAGAGAGATGGACATAACATACGTGTATGTAAGATTTTTTTATGGCAACCTTAGATATAAGCAATAATACCATAAGCGCTGCATTAAAAAATAAAACAGACAGATTCCTGCAAAAGGATGATTTAGTTGATGGTGTTATGAATCACATCAACAGCTTTAGTAGAGTGGAATCGCACTATTGTCGTGCAGGATCAGCTCGGATCTCCAAATATCCAAAAGATGTACAATTTGTACAAATAGAAGTGTGTCTCGGTAGGTAATCTCTATGTTACACACTCTACATACAGGAAAATATTCAATACCAAATTCAATATATATTTTTTTAAACCAATAAAGAACCTTTGCGCATTTTGTGTATAATACAACTATAGTACTGCAAATGAGATATTAGAAAAGATAATAATATTCTGAACACATTCAGAATGTAAAGCTATCTCAACAAGAAAAGATAAAAACATTACCAAGACCACTGATGATACTGTAGTTGCCATTTATGACTTTCAAGCTGCTGAGCCGTTGCCGAATGGCAATATATCTATTTTTTTTAATAAGAGCAAGTTAAACGTTATAACTTCTGTATTTACTTGGCATGAGGATGTAGCTAAAAGAGGCGCAATTGAAATGTCTACCTGCGTGTACACATTTTTAAAAGACCTTTGCCAAGGGAAACGGGAAGTGATCTTTTATTCTGATAACTGTGTGGCACAGAATAAAAACAATTTTTTATTTTCCATGTACACGCATGCACTATGAACACTTGATATTCAAATCATTACCCATAAATATCTAATTGTTGGGCACTCAGAGAACGAAGGAGACTCCATTCATTATTGCATCGACAGAGAAAAGGTTAGGGTTTTAAAACAAGGCCTAATATTTATTCCAACGGAGCGATGATCATAAAGTGTTACAAGAAGAATGAACCTCGTTATAAGTTAACAGAAATGGAAACAACGGACTTCATTGACTGGAAGAAGGTATGTGAGAAGACTGGAAATAATTTCTCAATAACCATGGACAAAAATAAATGTATTTTGAATAAAGTTAAGATTTTACAGATCACTAAAGATGAACCGTCAGTTATCAAATACAAAAGCACCTCCACCGAGGATCCATTTAATCAGAGTATTAATGTGAGAGAGCGACTAAAGAATGTTCGGAATGAGAATAGTATAATTCTAGGACCAGCTTATACAGTTCCACCTACAATTCCACAGAATAAAAATCGTGATTTCTTATTTCTTTGCCAAAGTGGTGTTATACCAAAAAACCTCATAATTTTTTTGAATTAATTAATACAGACTGCGATGTACAAGAAGAAAATAACGATGAAGGTTCATTGTAGGTTTCCAGAGAAAAAACACATATTTGTTTTATTTTTTTGTTCTTAAAGTTTTCTATAAAAAAATTTACATACTTTTTATTCTAAAGGTTTTCTGTTACATACCTACTTTTTATTCTTGGTTTTCTGTTAATTTTGTTACATACTTTTATTCTTAATGTTTTCTGTTATTTTTGTTACATAAATTATATCACGCTTCTCATAAATAAATTTATAAGCACAAATATATATTTTTTTCTATTTTATTCCACCTTACTCCCATACAATTGTCGTATTGACAAACTATAGGAGTGAGTGGGTGTGTACTGTTGAAAATGTATTTATGATTATAAACAGCATGGAAAAACATGCAGAAAAAAGAATTATTAATTATTTTAAGCAATAATTATTAGCCTGAAACAGTCGTAAAATCTCCCGAGAAACAATTATTAATTCATTTATCCATCTAAACTCATAATATTATTACTATGCTACACTGAGATAATTTGAGATGATTACCAAACACTCCACGCAACAGTGAGATATTTCCAGATTTACGTATACTTTGTCAAAATTAGTATGAAAAAAATAATTATTTTTCTATTATTACACTTTTGTGTTGACGTTAAATAATTTACCTCTCTTATACCATATCATTAATCTGCAAGATTATTTAATTTGATGCTGCTAGAGTTCACGCAAACCTAAAAGTTCTATTATCTCAGAACAGCATTTTTTAAGATATCCCACTATTGCTTTAAGGTGACGATATTTTGTCATTCAAAAGTCTGACCATTCGTTGGTTAAATTTCAATCACAGAAATTCACTTTAACATTATGAAATTTTCATTTTGATAAAATTTTATGGCGATATTCTACGTCAGGCAGTGTAAACTCGATGTGTTTATAACCAAAAGGAATTAAGTCGGTGGCGACATCGGTTTCCATTCATCTGGGTGTTCTGCTACTAACAAACTATATAGACAACTGGTTTATGTTGATCTCACAACCTACGTTAGATAGGGCACGTTTTCAGAATGAGTGTGTACGAGGTATTCAAATGAGGTGTGGAGGTGTTTTACCTCAAATGTAGTCATTACATTTTCGCATCCTGTAATGTCCTGGAACGGTGGGGGGAGGTTCCTGAGGGAACAAAGAAATTCTGAGATATGCACGTCTCTAATTTCAAATGAGACAGCACGCACGAAATGTATTTATTTATTTACGGTACAAGTACAGAATTAAATACAAAACAAAATATTTTTTACAAAGGATTAGAAAATAATTACAGCAGTGTATACTAATGATAACTACATTTTACAGCTAAAATTAACAATCAGGCTACAGGAAACAAAATATTAATAATAATTCAATTAATAGTAGGATGATTTGTATAGGGCCGTTTTTGTGCTAATTCACAATGATCTATGTTATTAATACTAACTATATATGGAGATACCATACTTACCTGGTAGGTCACTTGAGATTAATCTGTTGAAACTCAATTAATATTGACTAATTTTTTATTGGCGAAATTTAGATACAGGATTAGGACATTATTGGAAATTTGACTTTCCGGTATTTATTTTAATAATATATATTTATGTTTAGGAAAGTGAAAGCAAATGTTATGCTGGGCGATACCACAGTTCAGGGTTTTGATCAGAATGCACTTTCCTAAATGTGATTCGTCCCTCGGTATAATAATGTAAATCCAATAAGAAAAGTGTGATTAGGATGTATTATAGGCAATACAGAATGCTACTCTCCAGGAATGGTATATTCAATTTAAGGGTTTGACAGCTTGAAGTTTTTAGTTTAGACCTGAATTCTGTTGGACTTGTTGTGGATCTTAGTTCCAGTGGGAGTATATTCCAAGCCTTTGGCCCATATACTCAAAAAGCGCGATCACCAAACTTAGTATTTGGCTTGCGCTAAGGTTCCAACAGTCTGCCTATAGCTGATGTTAAGAGTTGACTGCCTCAAACCAGTGTTTTCCGGGACGCATAGTTCATAGATGTAGGGTGGAGCCCACTTCATTGATGGATTTAAACACCATCCAGCACAATTTGTATTGTATTCTTTCAGGGCACTTGGGCCAGTGAAGGTTAAGAAGGTTTTCTGAAATGGGCGAATATTTAGAAACCCCAGTTACGAGTCGTGATGCTGCATTAAATGCTGATTGAAGTTTGTCAATTTGATAATTTGGAAGGCTGTTAAATGCCGTTGCAGTAATCGAGACTTAAGAGTTGATAAGTAGTTTTGTTGCCTCTGTAGGAAGTTTCTTCGGACAGACTTGAGTTGACTTATTTGAAAAAAATAACTTACAGTCCTATTTATTTGACTTTTAAATGAAAAGTCCAAATTAGTCCGAACATTATGGTTAGAGATGACAAGTTGCTTAAATATATAGAGTGGGAGACGACAAAACACAGTAAAACGTTGAAAAACATGGTAAAACACTATAAAATTGAGTAAACATGGTCAAACGTAGTTATGTACACACCGTAAATTATGAACATAAAAGATTGCATTTTTTTAATGTATTAAATACCGGAAACTGAATAAATATCCTTGACATGCGTTTTCCCATAAAAAAACGTCGTAGAAGTTGACGTAGTTAAACTTAGTAAAACGTGGATATTAATGTATGGTGAAGAACTGTAAAAAATGTATAATTACTTAATTTTATCGTCTATAGGTTCCCCCAAGCGGTTCAAAATTAGTTAATGATAATAAAACTTATTTTCATTCCAGGATGTCGGGAGGTTAGTGCAATTCCACACGTCCCATAAAGATATACATATTTTTGTAGAAAAATTAGATACAAAAATTAGCAAATAAGGACAACTATGTAGGGCGTGGTCTTGAGTATCCGGCTGAGAGTATGTACTTGACAAACCGTCGGGATAGTTTGTTTATATATATGGTAGGTATATTCCTAGCTTTCAATTTCTCCCATAATGTTTTTGACAGAACCTGTCGAAGGCTTCACTTAGGTCTATCATCGCCAATAAATGTATATGCGTCATTCGGTAGTCTTTCAATATCGATACAACTGTACTTATTTTCGGTGTCGAAATGAGAAAGTTCTTTCCCAAATATGGGTTGACCATTACAATGATTGATGGAGTGTTTGTTATCTTGAATGATCGTATGTATTTTGAAAAGGTAGTTGGTGAAGTCGGTAAGGTTGTCCGCATGACATACCGGCATGAAGACAGTCAGTATGCTTATCGTCCCTCCGTTGTTAGTTGACTAAATACCAGCGATATTCTTACTTCTGCAGCTCGTATTAAAGTACTGCGACTTCTCCGTAGGGTCGGACCCGTAGTGGTCCGTTTGCTCAATCTACAGCAGAGGTACCCCACCCCTGGATGTTTGGATAATTGGACAGATTCGATGTTTCGTTTTGTAATAACCACGTTTCTTGCAAAAGTATTACATCGTAGATATCGCACATATCTATAATGAAGTTGACGTTTCTTTTATAACTTAAAACATTACCAGTCGGCAAAATTCTTTGTTCGTGTAGGTTTTGAAATCCTACTTTGGTATAGTTAACTTGAAAGATCCAAATTGGGTGGGATTTCGTTGTATTATTTTTTCTTTTACTATTGATAAAGTATGGAATATTATCCTCAGTTACGCAATTGTCGAACCTCGAAACAAAGAGCGATGTTTTTAATTCTTAGAAATATTTTGACAAGAAAAATATAATATTTTCGCCTTGATTATGTCAATGGCAGTGCTTAAACATAACCTACTTTGCTAAACAGACTGCACAAATATGTCGTATTTTGTTATTCGGCCGTACATCCTCACTGCATATTCGTACGGGGAAAGAGAATTTTCGTTTGAAAACATATTAATCTAGTGAATTTCTACTCAAGACGCCTGCAGATGTAAGTTTATCGACTTTTGTCATACCTACAGCAGTAAACCCTCTCTCCTTCCCTTTCGGGGACACATGGTTACATAATATGTAAATGTATGTAGCGTATATCTCTCAATATCGTGAATCAATCGTCAAGCTATTTCCCGATTGCGCCCATGCTACCTAACCGTGGAGCTACCTTCCGCCTACTCCTAACATTATAAAACACATTGCAAGGCATAGTCAACTTCGTGGTGGGAAGAAAATGTTTGGCAATCTTAAAAGACAGTCTAGGCTATCTAACACGATACGTTTTACAATGTCTTTCAATGTGTCTTTATGTTTTCTACTACTTTTCGATGTGTTTTTACTATGTTTTTTTTTTTTTTTTTTTTTTTTTTTTTTTTTTTTTTTTATTGTACGACAGACAGGTAAGTCCAATTATGGTACAATTTTATTATAACTAACAGTACATGTACATATATTTTTTAAAACATGGTATAGTGATATTAAACACATCTATATCCGCTGGTAGGGCATTTAGCAAGGTCATACCTCTTGTCATGCTATGTTGGGCAATGACATCCGTCCGACCCTGCGGTATGCAGAATAGGTCGTGGCTACGATTTCGACAGTATTTATCAGGAACGAATAAGCCACAGCATGACAGGAGATATGGACAATCGATAAGGTTTTTTAGTAACTTTAATTCAAATACCATGAGTCCGGCATTACGCCTGGCCTCCAGGCTTTGGTAATTTGTCTCCTTAAGCAGTTCCACGTGATGCATGAATTTCGGATATATTCCGTATGATCGCATGTAAACATACCTTAGGATTTTTTTTTGAATTTGTTCAATCATATTTATGTATTTAAGTTGATAAGGTATCCAGACAGTACTGGCGTACTCCAGCTTGCTTCTGACCACTCCGTTGAACATGGCGGTCATTTCTTCTATGTTATTGAATTGTTTGCAAGTTCTAATTACAAAACCAAGAGTTTTGGAGCAAGCCGAGGTAAGCTGGACTATGTGGTTTGAAAATGTCAGCTTGGGATCAAAGATCACCCCAAGGTCCTTGATGATGTTTACGCGTGTAAGTATTTCACCATTCATTCTATACTGGCAGAATAGCGGATTTTGTGAACGACTATAAGTCATAACAACGCATTTTTTAATATTGAAGTTAAGTTTATTTTCTACCGATCATATCATGATTGAATCGAGGTCGGCCTGCAGTTTCGAATAATCATAATCTGATTCGATTTCCTTCATCAGTTTCATGTCATCCGCAAATAGTAGGCATGAGCTGTGACGTATGCAATCCTGAATGTCATCTATCAGAATAAGGAATAACATGGGACCGAGATTCGATCCTTGAGGAATTCCTGACAGAGCTGCGAACTTATAGGAGTCGTATCCATTTATATTTACATACTGATTTCTATCTTTTAAATATGACGCAAAAATGTCAGTAAGGGTTGATTAAAACCTATTTTATGCATCTTTTTTATTAGAATATCGTGATCTACTCGGTCAAATGCCTTTGCGAAGTCCGTGTAGATTACGTCCGTCTGATGCCTACAGTCTAGGCCTTGTGCTACCCGTCGAGAGAAAGAAAGTAAGTTGGTTACCGTTGATTTCTTCGGTAAGAAGCCATGTTGATTACCTCTTAAGAAAGGCGTGATTTGTGGACTGATTTTATCACAGATAATCATTTCAAAAATTTTTGGAATTGTTGACAGTACTGCAACTGGTCTATAATTTCTGACGTCAGTCTTTTCATCAGCTTTGTGAATGGGGCTGACCCTCGTTAGTTTCCAACACTGTGGAAATGTGGAAGACATGATGCAGAGATTAAATATGTACGCAAGGGGTACACAGATATTTGGAGAGATTTTTATAATTATTGAAGGAGGAATACCGTCCGGACCAGTAGCCTTATCAGGTCGGAGATTCCGGATACAGGTTTCTATTTCCTGGATGTTGGTCAATCCGAGTGAGATATCTCCAACGTTCCAGGGTGATGCTGTTGGGAAATTGGTTTCAAGTTTCGGGGTTACTTGACTATATACGGAATGAAAATAGTCAGCAAACTTATTTATTGATGGTGAAACGATGGTGGTGCATAAGAGCTTGAAATTTCGATAATTCATTGAAAATCATTATAAGACGTGGGAAATATGGTAAAACACAGTAAAAAAGGTACAACATGTGTATTGAATTATATGAATTATATGCGTGAGGTCACTCTCCAAGCTCAGCTTCGCAGTCTAGAGGCAGAGCGCCCGATTGTCGTCGTAAAGAACCGAGGTTTGATCCCCGCTTTAAGTAATTTTATTGTTTCTTTTTGTGATTTTTTTAATACCAGGAAAAGTGATAAAATGCTCTCGTGCTGCGAGAGCATTTTATTACTTTTTTCCTACTAAATTTTTTTCAGGCATACATATAAGAAAATATCTACATTTTTTAAAATATTTTTTCATAAAATTACATAAATTTGTTAATTTTAACCGATAGTCTCCCAAAATGTCTAAATCCATTTAGTGAGACTCTAGACCGGCAGGTGTTCACTCGAGTAATTGGCTAGAATTAACGGTCGGTACCTTTATGATATTTTTGTCGAAATATAGCATACAAATCGAGCCGGTAGAGTCGCTCGGTATTTTAATTAATTATTTTTATTTTGAATCATTAAAATTACTAATCAAGGCCGATAACGCGACTAATTATTCTTGCAGACATGCGTGACAAGTTTTTTTAGTAAAAACCACACCCATTATTAATTAATATACGGACAAAAATACGGAAATATTTCAACTTAGTAAAAGTATGGCGGAAGTCTTCAAAAGTATGGCGGAAGTCTTCAAAAACACATGTTGTACCTTTTTTACTGTGTTTTACCATATTTCCCACGTCTTATAATGATTTTCAATGAATTATCGAAATTTACGCTCTTATGCACCACCATCGTTTCACCATCTTCCATTATAAAATAATAAACATACTAAATAAGGTAAAAGACGGTAAAAATGGAAAAAAACGATGGTAAAACAGAGAAATAATTGGAAAATTGTGGTAAAACCTAGAAATTCTTTGTTGTTGGAGGACGGAAAAATATGGCAGGACTTTGAAACTCTAGAAATCAACTCATAAATATAATAGAATACCGTTAAAATATGCCGATAAATTGGTTTATCCTTGGTAATCGTCGTAAATTATGATACAACATCAGTTAAAACCGTTTAATGTAGTCAAATTTATGGCGGAATTCGGTAAAATAGCGAAAAACGTGCTATACCTTTAAAAACATAGTAAAATATTGCAAAAGATCATTAAAAACCTTGAAAAAGGTCATATATATGACGGAAGACGTAAAACATCGGACAACATGATAAAACCATGACAACGATAGTCACATTTGGAAAACATCATTGAAAACCAGTCAAATATATGGCGGTAGATGTTAAAACATCGTACAACGTGATAAAACCTTGAAAAACATAGTTAAATACTGTAAAATATCTTAAAAAACCGTTAAAACAAGCCAAATGTTTGGCGGTAGAAGGCAAAAACACCTAAAACATAGATAAACCTTAAAACACATTGTGAAATATGATAAAACATCATTAAAAACCGTAGAAACAATCAAATATATGACGAAAGACGTAAAATATCGTACTATGTGATAAAACCATGAAAAACATACTAAAATTTGGAAAACATCGTTGAAAACCAGTCAAATATATGGCGGTAGATGGTAAAACATGATTAAACCTTGAAAAAAATTGTAAAACATAAATAAAAACAGTTGAACTTGTCAATAGTAGGGCGGAAGGCTTGAAAAACAGTTGAACTTTTCAAAAGTAGGGCGGAAGGCTTGAAAAACACATGTTGTACCTTTTTTACTATATTTTACCATTTTTACCACTTCTTATAATGATTTTCAAAAATTATAAAATTTTCAAGCTTTTATCCACGTTCGAATTGTTTCACCATCTTCAACCACAAATTTAACTACGTTATACATCATTTATAATATTTCACGATGTTTACCTTCTTTTATATCATTTTGCCACGTATTGTGACGTTTTTAGTATCTTACCACGTTGAACCATGTTTTTATGTGTTTTACCTCCTTATTGGGCGAAACTTGGTGAAACATAAAAAAAAAAACAATAAGATATGTTATTAGGTAAAATATTTTTAAACTTTCGAAACATCATCTCGTTTTATCACATGTTGCCACGTTTACCACGTGTTGCTACGTTTGTCAGTATCTTACCACGTATCGTCATATTCAACCATGTTTTTATGTGTTTTACCTCCTTATTGGGTGAAACTTGGTGAAACATGGACAAAAATCAATAAGATATGTAAAGCAATGAAAAAAATCGGAAAAATTGAAAAATCATTTTCAATATCAGTGAAATATAGTAAAGGCCCTTATAGACCTGGCTTACAACGTTTTAAAATAAAATAAATATTTAAATGCGGTCAATAATTTAAAGAATGGCAAGAGATGGCAAAAAGTGACAAATTTAGAAAATCATACAATGCACTTGTGTGGCCAAAGACGTAAAGTACGTGTTTAAAATGCAATAAGTACGTAAAGACGTGAAAAAATCAATACACGGTATTACTCGCTAAAACACTAGTCATATACTTAAACACCTATATTCATCATATTAAACCATGTTTTTGTGAGTTTTGTATGAAACACCGTAAAACGTGGAAAAAAGTCATAAAATAATGTAAAAATTTGTAAAACACGCTAAAACCAAGTAAATAGTGATTTAATATGGTAAAACAAAGCGAAACGTTTTTAAAACTCGCAGAAATGTGGTCAAACCGCAAAACATTGGAAATCAATGTGAATTTAAACTGTTAAAAATTGAAAAACTGATCAAACACCGTAAAACAAGGGATGAATTGTGGTTAATATGCTTAAACAGGAGAAAGCACAGCAAAATTGAGAAAATATGGTAAAACATGGAATACTAACTAAAATACTGTATTTTTACCATGTTTTATGATATTTTACGGTGGTTGCTGTTCTCCAAGATATTTATCTTTCTGCATTCTCAAAGAATTTCATCTTTTTAACCATTTCTTACAATTTTTATGCTTTTAAGCGTTTTTAATGCTAGTTGCGTTTCTCTATCATATTTTTGTTTCTGCATTTTTACAGTATTTATCCTTTTAACCATTTTTATGCTTTTCAGCGTATTTAATGCTAGTTGCTTTACTCTATCATATTTGTGATTGTGCATTTTTACAGTATTTTATTCTTTTAACGAGTTTTTGCATTTTTATGCTTTTAAGCGTTTTTAATTCTAGTTGAGTTTCTTTTTTACATTTTTGTTTGTGCATTTGTACAGTATTTTATACCTTTTATCATTTAAATGCTTTAAAGTATATTTTAATGCTTGTTACTCTTATCTTTCATATTTTTGTTTCTGCAATTTTAAAGAATTTTATCATTTTAACCATTTTATGCCATATTTATGAGTTTAAGCGTTTTATCCGTATTCTTGATTTTTTAAGTAAACAATTTTTTTCATCAAATCAACCATCTTTTACACTTTTCACCATGTTTGGAAAATTTAAGTGTGTTTTATTAAATTCTTTACCTTTTACCACTTTTTTACTACAGTAAAGGGTTTGGCGTTATTTAACGTTGGACATTATTACGGCATTTTACTCTATTGATTTAGTAACTCTTCGCCGTTGCTATGTTTAACGTCATTTACCGCATTTCTACATTTTTGGCGAGATTTCTCATTTTTTCTGAAATTCAACGAATTATTGTATTGACAAATGGACAGAAATGTCCTAAAAGGAATATCCGATGTAGCATATATCCAAAGGGTTGTCCAATTGGACAAAGTTAGTCCAATCGGACAATACTGTGTCTGATCGGAAAAATATTGTCCAATCAAACATTTTTGTCAAATCGGACAATTCTTTGTCGCGTCGGACAATACTTTGCCGATCGGACAAAAAATTGTCTGATTTGACAATCATTTATCCAATCGGACAAGACTGTGTCCGATCGGACAAGACTGTGTCCGATCGGACAAACAATTGTCCAATGAGACAATTTTTTGTCCGATCGGACAAAATATTGTCCGATCGGACAAGACCGTGTCCGATCGGACAAACAATTGTCCAATGAGACAATTTTTTGTCCGATCGGACAAAATATTGTCCGATTGGACAAAAAATTGTCTGACTCGACAAAACTGTGTATATACCATATATACCATACAAATTATGTATTCTTTGTCGAGTCGGACAAAACTATGTCCGAGCGGACAAAAAAATGTCCGATTTGACAATTATTTGTCCGATCGGACAAAAAATTGTCCGATTTGACAATTATTTGTCCGATCGGACAAAAAATTGTCCGATTTGACAATTATTTGTCCGATCGGACAAGACTGTGTCCGACCGGACAAATAATTGTCCAATGAGACAATTTTTTGTCCAAGCGGACAATATTTTGTCCGATCGGACAAAAAATTGTCTGACTCGACAAAACTGTGTCCGATCGGACAAATCGAACCATACAAATTATTGACTTTTAGACAAAAAAATTTCCGACTGGAGAAAGTATTTTTCTATTGGACAAATAATCGTGAAATATTGTTTATATGTGGTAAAACATGTTAAAATAAAGATTGATGCATAGAGCGGCCGGCCTAAAGTATGCGGTGGAAAAACATAGAAAAATATTAAAAATCTTGGATATACTGTTTTACTGAATCATATACATTTCCCATTCCTTGTAAACACGAGTAATAGACTCTCGTAAAGGTAAACATGTTTTATTATAATTTGAAATATGTTCTTAATGTGTAAATTTAAATAATTATATTGTATTTTGTAAAATAAATAAAAAATGAAGAAAAAAAAATATTTCGCCAACTTAATATATTTTTATCGTTTTATGTTTTTTAGACCTTTACGCAAATTTAACTGAATTTTATGCGATTAACCGTCTTGTGAATTTTTCCAATATGTGAAATTCGTGTGCCTATTAACCACTTTATTATTCTTCATTGTAGATAGTTTGAACGTTTTTCCGTTCTACTCTTTATTCTATATCTATTCCGTTCATTTTTTTTATATGTCGTGTTTTAAATGAGATAAATGCAGAATTGGAATTTTATGTTTTTAACGTATAATAAGCGTTATTTAGGAATTTTACATTGAAACACTTTTTATCATCTTTGCCATTTTTTCACACTATTAACCGTTTTTTGCCAGTTTTCGGGAATTTATCTGTCCTACTTAATATTTGCTTTATGCTATCTTTGCGATTTTTTACCAATTTAAACTTTTTTATAATTTTAACGTGTTTTTCAGCACTTTTACTGAAAATTACGCATTGAACTTTCTATATTCCCTTTTCACTGTGTACTTTGATTTAGTCTATTCTCGAACATTCCTTATTGTGTACAGTTTGCCGATATTACCTTTCTTTTGCATGAACACCTATTTTCATCGCTTTTAATATAATTATTTTACTATGCTTAAAAACGTATAACCAAGTTTTACAATTTGTAACATTTTTCAACGTTTTCTACTAAACAACGTTATTTTATGCTAATCTTACCATTTTTAAAAGTAGTTAAAAGTATTTTACCATGTTTTAGCTAGGTTTCAACGATTTTACCATTTTTTTTACATTTTCGTACTTGTTTTACCATGTATTGTGAGTTCTCCAGGTTTTACCAATTTTTTTCTATGTTTTCTATGTTTGGAAGTCATTTAGACAGTGTACCGTGTAAAAAATTGCCTCATTTCTTGCGTGCATTGTCATCTTTAACCATATTTGACAATATTTCACAATATTTCCCGTGTTTGGTCATGTTTGAGCCCATTAATTCTTTTTTTAACCCTTTTTTGAGTTTTCTATATTTAATTTTCAATAGTTAACGTGTTACTCATTTATTGGCGTGCTTCTGTCATCTTTAACCATGTTTTACCAAGTTTTACCAAATTTTATCATTTTTTACCGTATTTTACGTATTTAAAATTGAAAATGTGATAAATCATTATTGATCCTGGGAAATAAGGTATAAAATAAAGAAAACAGGTCCAATGTAGAAAAACACTGTGAAGAATGATAACATGTGCTAAAATAATGTAAAA
>JAIUSX010000919.1:0-26823 GCA_026573805.1 Hesperophylax magnus | reverse complement strand
TCTTTTACCACTTTCAGACTTTGCTGAATGTGTGTATAGTTTGTTATGAAGTGTTCATGTACTTGTGATGTTTTTATAAAAGTTGTGTTCGTATGTATAAATCCATTTTGGATTTTATAGATTAATAAGCATATGTTATATTCAAACATTTTTCTGATTTTCAGTAATATCGTTTCTTGATATACTTTTTTGGTGGGGTTATAATTACAAAGTTATTTGTAACTTTATTTTGTATCATTTGTAGGTCGTTCATTTGTAAATATGTAATGTATGTGTTTCCTGATATTTCTATTAAATAATTTAGATGGGACTGGATTAAACTGAAGTATAATCCCCTCTTTACTTGTATTGGTAGAAGACGGGCTATTCTACCAAATACATCAATTAGTTGAATCATTTTTTCTTTAAGTTTTGTATGTGCTGCTAAAATGATGTGAATTGTTTGTCGATATGTAGTCCTAGATATTTTCACCATCTAAAATGTGTAGGTTTTTTCCTTCTATTTGCAATGTTTTAAAAGCTGGCATTTTTCTTTATCAAGTCTACAATTTCTATAGTAGACTCGCAGTGTATGGCGAGTTAGAGTTAGTTTGAGTTTTTAAAAGCCCAGCAAGAAGTCTGGCAGTGCCAGTGTGGCCATTAACCAAAGCCACTTGTAGGGGAGTTCTGTGTTCTGTATCTCTCGAGTTCATCACAGCCGCCAAATGCCTTTCGTCTCCTTGAGGAAGCACAGTGCCGCCCCGCCCCGCCATCTCAAACATCTCCTCGACTAAAAGCAGCAGTCGGGTGACAGAGGGACTGTAAGAACATTGCAGAGGCGTGCGATCGTCGCTTCTGTCTCGACTGTTGTAGCACGCACCGTGCTCCAACAGGCAACTCACAATATCAGTGACGCCCTTTTTAGCGGCAAGATGCAGAGCTGTGGAACCTCCCACTACAGTTTTAGCATTGATAAACTTATAGTAGGCCCTGGGTTTGGTCTTCTTCATGGTCTGCAACAAGAGACGGACCATTTGTCCGCAAGCTCGGGACGTGGCGAGGTGCAGGGGGGTGATCCCCTTTTGTGACACGGCAGTAGCGTCGGCTCCGCTGTCCAGCAACAGCTCTGTGACCTCCACGGTGGCGGCAAAGTGAAGGGCGGTTCTACCATCGCCCTCCTGATGAGTGTTCACATCTGATCCACTCTCTATCAAACTACAAACCTCGCCCACATCCCCTAAGCTGGCAGCTTTTAGTAAATTAACATCACAAGGAGGAACATAGCTGACATCGAAATCCGATGATGATTTTAAATATTTGCTCAGATAATCTAGACATTCATCTATATCTGCGAAATCTGGGTGGTTGGGACCAAGGATGGCATTCCTCTCATTGAACCCCGCCTTGTGAACCCTGAGGGCATCCGGAAAATTATTCTGACGGAGATAAAGACGCACCATAAGGTATTTAGTACGAACAGTATCCTCATGATTGAACCCCAACACATTCTCTTGAATATCTAATGTTTCCTGATAGATTTGCAAAGCTTCATCAAGTTTTTGTTGGTTCATAAGAACAGTTGCCATATTGCACCTGGCTTTGAGTGTCTCTGAATGATTTAAACCTAAAACTTTTTTTCTGGTTTCATAAACAGTTTGAAACAAAGCTAAGGCTTCGTGGAGCTTGCCTTGAGCAAGTAACACGCCGGCAATGTTATTTTGTAGATTAAGAGTGTGAGGGTGCAGAGCACCTAGTGTGTTTTTATATCTTTTGTAGACTTGCGTGTACAAGCGTAAGCCCTCTTCAAGCTTCCCCAGGGCAACAAGCGTAATCCCTGCAATGGTTTTAGTTTGCAAAAAATTTTCATTCCCCTCGCCCAATAATTCCCGTTGCCTTGGCATAGCTTCCTTTAATATGTCCCATGACTCTTTCATCCTTCCCAGCCGGTTCAATAATAAAGCTAGCATTATTCTGGTCTCCAGGGAGGATGGATTGTGAGAACCAAATGCTTCCACTCTCTTCCGATAGATATCTTCCAACATGGGCATGGCTTCAAAATATTTACACTGTTTATACAGTGCTACAGCTATTTCATATTGGACGTCCAGCGTTCCTGGATTATCCTCTCCTAATATTTCAATTCTGTTATTTAGCAGCTGTTTTAAAATATGTATCTATGGGCTCTGTGAATTTTTCACGCTTAAACATTAAATCAACCCTGAATAAAATGTCAGGAACATTTGCCTGTGAAACCTGCTTTAACTGGTCTACGTCGGGGAAATCATATTTCATAGCAACTACCACAAGCGTGCTGCCATCTGCGTCGCGACATTTCATCACCGCCTTTATGATTTCTACGTCCTTTATTTTGGTTATATCTTTAATTACCTTAACATCGCGGGTTCGTACTTTCCGGAAACAGAGTGCAACAATTTGCAGTAAATATTTAATATCTTTTTGTGTAGCAAAATCCAATGGAGTCTTCATATTATCAGCCTTGAGGTTATGTACTGCGCCATTTTTCAACAAGGATTCAACTATTGCTGGATGAGAGTATTTGGATGCGTAATGCAGAGGAGAATTTCCGCCCTTCCCAACAGCATTGGGATTGGCTTTGCTCTTTAACAAAATGTCACATGCCTCCTGAAAGCCCCCCCGGGAGGCGATATGTAATAGTGTTGAATTTTCAGAACTCTTCGCATCTACAAATTGTGCCAAATCTTCAATCAACATGTCAACTGTGAAATCATTATTTTCGACAGCCTTAAACAGTTTTCCAATTGACGCTAACACTTCTTTTATATCTCGACTTTTAGTCAAATCTGAAGGGGTTCTTCCAAGGTTGTCCGTGGCATCATACACTGCACCACTATGTAATAACAACTTGACCATCTCTGTATGTCCCAGTTCAGCAGAGCAGTGAATAGGCATGGATCCGTTTAAATCAGTGGAATTAATATTGACACGTTTGTCTATCAAGAATTGGGCCATAGCGAGGTGCTTTCCTACCGTGGCGCAATGCGTCAGGGTACAGCCAGCGAATCCCGGATCATGAATGCTCATCCCAAGCTCCAGGAAGAAGGCCAAGATGTTTTGGTTGCCATGCATAGCAGCTATGTGTATTGGTTTGTAATCTAGGTTTCTAGCATTTACGTCCGCACCTTGGTCTACTAAGAGTTTCGTTATTTCAAGATTACCCTTTTGAGCCGCCATATGCAGTAATGTCCAGTTATCAGTGTCTCTCTCATTAATCCTAGCACCCTCTTGCTGTAGCAGTATTAATGTATTTTGGATTTGGGCATTACCAACTGCCAGCTCTAACGGCGTTCTATTCTCCGAATTTCTGATATTAGGGTTCGCTCCCCAGTGGAGTAACCTTTCCATTGCATCTGGTTTATTCAAGTAGATTGCGTGATACAGTGGCGATAGATTGGGATCCGCGGGATTGACATTTGCTCCACTTTCTAGTAAAACTTCAACAAACTCTGTATGTCCGTAAGACATTGCTTTGAATAACGGTGAAGGGTGTTCTTTGCAATCTGCAACTTTAATACCTCTCTTTATAAGCGCCTTGGCTATTAATGCATCACCACTTATAGCAGCCGCATCTAAGAGGTTTGATCCATCTTGATCTGTAACATTGACATCAACATCTTTATTCTTCAACAAAGCTTCAACTACAAGTCTATGCCCTGCTTTAATTGCATTTAAAAGAAGTTGACCTCCTCCAATGTTAACATCCGCTCCTTTGGCAATTAAGATGTCCAACAGGTCCTTATTGTTATTCCTTGCTGCATAGCATAATGCTGAAAAATCTTCAGAATCCAAGTGGTTAACATTCGCTCCGTACTTTAACAAGATTTCAACAGTTGCCTTGTGATTCCCACTGACAGCCATAAGCAACGGGGTGCCACCGCCGTTAACCTCGGCGTTAACATCAGCCTTTGCTTGGAGTAATAGTTTTACGCTTAGACTTTCTCCACCAAACGATGCAAGATGCAAAGCTGTACCACCAAGCTCCCCTTTCTCGTCAACTTTGGCTCCATACTTTAGCAACATCTGAACAGTTTTGTGATTACATGGTCTTGCAGCAGCTACATGTAAAGGTGTTGTATCACTGC
This sequence comes from Hesperophylax magnus, assembly GCA_026573805.1. Classification (NCBI taxonomy): domain Eukaryota; kingdom Metazoa; phylum Arthropoda; class Insecta; order Trichoptera; family Limnephilidae; genus Hesperophylax; species Hesperophylax magnus. The sequence continues at coordinate 22,723 of JAIUSX010000919.1, read as the reverse complement.
TGTCTTTACAGTTTACTTCTGCTGCATTTTTAATCAAAGCCTCTGAAATTGCTTCATGACCATATAGAGCGCTGAGATGCAGAGCAGTCGAAACCTTATCATTTACAGAATGTACATTCGCTCCAGCAGCTAGCAAAATGTCCACCACTTGTTGGTGACCTTCTTGTGCAGCCATGTGCAATGCCGTCATTTGACACGTAGATTGGGTTTGGATGTCGATCCTTCTTTGGACTAAAGTCTTTACAACAGAAGCATGGCCAAGTAGAGCAGCAATGTGTAACGCCGATAATCCCTGGACTTCTCTGCTATCCACCGGAGCGCCATTCTGCAACAGAAGGTCAACTATATCCGCATGTCCACCCTCGGCTGCGAAAAAAAGCGGGGTGTAGTCATCATTTCTTCTAGCATTGACGTTTGCTTTCCGTTGCAGCAGTAGACCTACGATTAATGCATTGCCTTTTAAAACAGCTGTGTGGAAGGGGGTGTGATTGTATGTCACATCTCCGTTATTAACAAAAGCACCCTTTTCCAAGAGGATCTTGACGATTTCTTCATCGTTCATTTTCACTGCGTCGTGTAAAGGGGAAATACCCTTCGAGTCTCTAAGGTTCACATACGCTCCATACTCTAGCAGAGATTTGACAACCTCCTGATGACCATTGCATGCTGCGAGATGTAATGGATAGGATCCTAGGACAGTCTTAGCATTGACATCGGCTTCATGTTGCAGCAAGTATCGTACCATTTCTACATTACCGAATTCTGCGGCTGTGTGAAGGGAAGTATAGCCTCCAAAAAGAGAATTTTCATCCACAGTATCATCTTTCAACCAGAGAATTTTGACCACATCTAAGTGATTGTTTGACACGGCGTAATACAAAGGAGAATTTCCTCCAGTATCTTTGATAGTTGTTTTGGCTCCCAGTGAAAGCAGAGTCATGACAGTTTTTTTGTGGCCATTTTTGGAAGCTAGGTGTAACGGTGTCCTTCCCAAATGATCAGCTTGATTAATTACACTTCCCATTTCTGCTACTAAGAATTTCACAGTGAAATCCCTTCCAAAGGTTGCGGCTACGTGCAGGGCGGTGTGTCCGTCGACATCTCTAGATTCAGTGTTAATCATTTTCTGTTTAGTCAAAAACTTAATGGTTTCAATATTGGGTCCTCGCGCAGCGTAGTGTAGCGTAGTTGCAAAATCTTTCGTTCTTGAACATATATCAGCTCCTTCCGCGATTCCCGATGATAATATGTCAAAGTTCCCGTCAAGCAGAGACTTCCACATTTCCTTCTGTTTGTCAAGAATAAATAAGCCCCGCTCATATCTTCGTTTCAATTGTTTTATATTATGTTTTAAAATGTTTCCTATTTTACAGTTCAGTAAAAGGTCTTTGCTTTCAGTAAGTTTTACGGCATTTAGGAGCACAGCGGACCAAGCATCAGTTGGCAGAATGTCTACCAAGGCGTTCCCGTGAGCCAAGTGGTTGCGCAAGCACTTGCCGCTTAACAGAGGCATGTCCCCATCTAGATACAGCCCATTGTTGGGAACACATTTAGCACTATCTAAAAGGGACATGATATCCAGAACAAGGCCTTCTATCATAAATCTATTTATAGTCTCATCTTTATGGAGTAATGAAAGATGCTCATATAACTGACCAAACATTCTATCAATGCCTATGATATTACCCAGCTCAGTTAATATGAGATTGAGGTGTTTACCAATTATCTCGCTGTCGTTTTTAACACTTTTGCATGTTTCCTTCCCTTTGTCATTTTTAATGAATTTATCCAATAATAATTGTCTACCATATTCATTAATACATTTAATGTTAGCCTTGTCAATTGATCCAGTAAAACTAATTCTATACATCGCATTTATTATTTGAACAGCAATCTCAGGTTTAATTCTAGAAGAGACAGTGTTATAAAATTTGGATAATAGGCTACCAAGCAAAAAGCATCTTTTATTAACATATTTTTTTTGATGTGGTAGGTTTTTTAAGGCTATTTTAGCGTGAATATTCTTGGCATACATCGTGTTGGAAGAAAATTTTCTGCTGTTACCATCAAAATAGGAAGAAATTCGAACTATTGTTTTTAACGAGAAATAGTCTTCCTTTGTTAAAATATGTTGTCTTTTAGATTTTTCGAGGAGATTTTTGATTTCTGCAAACAATTTCTTCTCATATGGAGTTCGATCTTCTATGTTGTTAATAAGATCTATAAGGTTTCGGTGGTCTTTTGTAACTGTATCCGTTTCATGGAAATCCGCTATGTAAACATTACGTAAGACATTTACAATTTCATGAAATTCATTTACACTGTCACTATTTTTGAGAGTGGTCAGTATACACTTTAATTTTTCAACTTTGTTGGTGTTTGTGATGTCAGTAATAAGAGATGCTATCTTTTTAATGTCATTTTGAATATTAGAATATAGTTTAGAGTCTTTTAAATCTAGATGTGGATGAGAAAGAGAGTTGCGCAAGTCTTGCAGGACTTTTCTGGTTTCTTTGGGTGCAGAGAGGAGGAGAAGATCACTCAAGGCTGGGGAGAGCTTGGGGCTGTCCAATGTGTTCTTCAGATGCTCTCCGGTCACCTGGAGGGCTCTCTTGATAGTCAACTGGCCAAGTCTAGTAGCAGAGTCTGCCAGCAAGGCCGCGTCTAGATATGTCTTTATGATGTGGAGCGAAGAAATGTCTCTCACCTCCTTATAGTCAGCGTACAAGTGTAGGAATCTGCTGCTGATGGCATCGGCGGTCTTCTCGCGACTAAGGATCACCGATTTCCGAAGTTCCCGGAGATCTGTAGACCCAATGTGTTCCTTCAACTCTTGCAAAGCAGAAGCGAACGTGTTCAATTCCTTTAGTAACCTCTCTTTCCTCAGTACGGACAGATAAAATAAATTTAATTCTTGACGCCGAATGTGGGCGGACACAAAGCTTACCAAGCAGAACTCCATTTCTTCCCAGGGCAAAATGTTGTAAGTCGACTTCAATTGCTGTTTTAGTATGTGGATATTCTGAGCTATAAACTTGGCAGTGTATAAAAAGTGATTGTCCACTTCTGTATAAACATTAACTTGAGCTATATTTTCCAGAAGCAGTTGGACGCGTTCTTGGATATCAGCTTTGGAAGTGGCAGGAAGCGCTCCATCGCCTTTGGAAAAGAATTGTAGATCGAGCAACTTGTATCGGACAAACAGATGCATTTCCTCTGATAAGAGTACATTGATCAAAAGTAATTCCTCGTAAGACTCGGAGAGGAGTCGCTCCGAGAGTTCAGGAGTTACTGACCCGAGGAGTGTGCGAAGGAGCTCCACATTGCTTGAGCGGATGGCGTAATACACGGCATCGTGTCCATCATCTTTCTGCTCCACTAAACACAAGCGGGGAACAACAATAACTGCACCATCAGAGATGTTGTCCTTCAATAGTAACTTCAATAAGTCAGCCCTGTCGTGCTTGCAAGCCAAGGTGATGAAAGGGAAGGAGGGAGAGTCCATCCCCCGGAGCCGTTTCAGGTCTGCGCGGGACCGGCAGGCCAGGAGAGCTGACTCTAATTGATGATTTTTTTCTGCTTCCATTGTCAGTCACACTACGAATACACTTCAACAAAATGGTAAATATTTACCTGACCGCTGCACTTTTAATAGGCACAGATTATGGAAATTACACTTCGTTTTAACTTGTTCTTTGTTCAAATCCGAAATGACTGAACTGAACCTCGATTAGATTCTTGGAGATCTTAAAGCAGAGTAAGGAGTAGTAAGGTAAGTAAAGGAGAGTTTAAAACATCGAAAACTAAACGCGATAAAAACTTCACGCCAAAGAGTAAAATCTGACTGTCAAAAGTTTTGTTTTTTTTTTCTGGTTTTATAGGTTAGCGCTGTTGACGGTTGTAAAAACGCAAGACTCTCAAACAGTTTTATGATTTAATTTTTCAATTTCCTACTAATTATTTATTGATTTGTTTTTTATTTATTTTAATTTAAGAACGAATTATAAAAACAATGTGAATACCGCACTTGAGTCCCAATTGTTAAAGCCGGTGGGACTATGGCACCCCTAATCGGGGAATGTTTTGAGGCTATGGTGAGGGGAAGAAGATGATGTAAATGAAGGTGAGGAAGTAGTGAATTCCTAGTCGAGGAACTTATCCCAGTGGTCGTTCCATATTTAAATTTAAAGTTCCTTAAAAATAATATATCAGCCGACGAAATAAAGAAATTATTTTTATTATTGTTCATTGCGCTGTAACAAGTTTCATTGTTCCTACTTGATGTCTTTTGTAATGTAATCATACTTTTTTTTTAGGCCTATTAAGGCTTTTATATATATATATAACAATATTTACCAAATTATACTCGTAAATACTGCAGGAAACGACTGTTTAAAACACTTGCACAAAAACATTATTGAATTTGATCCACACAGTATGTAGGTACAAAATATAAGATATCCAAAATATTTTTTTTATATTTTGCTTTACCAAAATATTCCCCTACTTGATGAAAAAAACTTCAATAAGGTATGCTTATATATTGAAATTGATGTACTAAATACATCAACAACATCGGAGTATTTGCTTCCTAGCTGTTGAATCCGTCGCATAGGAGTGTAATATTGGGACGTTGATGTAGAATTGCTACAATAATATGGTAGGTACTGTCTTGTAACTGCCCTGCTTGGAGTATGAAAGGAGATTACATATAATAAATCATTGGTATCAAACATTGAATTAATGATTTTACACAAACAGATTAAATCGGAAATTATTCTACGATCATCTTTTTATCAAAATTAATGAACAAAGTACGTTATCGTAATTTAGGCATTCTCTAGAAATGCCCATTTTAAAATTTACGTATCTTAAAAAAATATTTTGGATTCTTTCAATCGAATGTGAATGAACCTCATAATTCGGGGACCTAACCGGGGAATTGTACTCTAAATGACTCCTTACTAGTTACATATATAATTTTTTTACAGTATTGACATTGTTGAAATCATTAGATACCCTTAAAATAAATCCCAACGTTTTCAAAGTTTTATTGGTTATTATTTCTACACGCTTGATAAAGTTGAGTTTCGTGTCAAACCAAATACCTAAGACATTAATTTCCGAGAAAAAATATTGGATTCTTTATTCGATAAAACCTTATAATTTGACATTTGCTTATGTTAAGTTGCAAACGGTTATCATGACACCATATAATAAATCTTAACAAGTTATTTGACAATATATGGCAAACGTTAATGTTTCTGATTGCTTTGAATAATTTCAGGTCGTCTGCAAACATTAATACTTGAACATCATTGAAAACGTATTTTGTACACCTTTCTATGATAATGAAATTACATACTTGTATTGTATCTCAGTGTATTACGTTATGTAATGTGAACATATTATTGTACTCCTTCCTATGATTTACCTATAATAATATATACATGTAAAAGCCATCAAGGCGTTAAAAAATAATTTTTATGTTAAAGTAAATCTTTTTTTTTAATAGAATCTTTGGATCTACTTTATAAACTTGATAACTATGTGCATTAAAATATTAGTTTTCGTATAAAATATTATTTCGTAAAATATTATTTCGTAAAATATTTTGGACTGATTTTGTAAACATGAAAATTCAGTTTTGCCAACCTTACGTGCGATTCTTTTCAAACATTTTTTTAAATTTCATGTTTAATTTCAATTGATTGATTGACAGTGACGATTTCTTACGCTGCTCATTGACCTGATTTTGGTCGTTAGAGTGGAGGGCGGTTAAGTTAGATTGCGAATACAAATAACATATATTTTATTGCAAAACCACAATTTATTTTTTTGGTAAATATACATATTTTATTTATCGTCATAATAGTTTGAGGATCGTAAGATGGCGGGAGTCCCCGACATAGGGATAAAACATTGGCATGGCGGCATTTCATTGGTTAGAATGTGTGAGTCATGTTACACAGTTATGTCCCGTTCAGACGTGGCGATTTTAGTTGATCAACTCTCTGTTGAATGACACTAGAAAGCTAATAAACAAGTATAGGTAAACATTCTTTCAATAAAGGTGATCAAGTCATAAAAAATAAAATGAAAACAATCAGAACCATATAAAAAAGGGATTTAAGATTAGTATTAGTATTTCCAGAGTGGAAGATACTCTTAGTATCACCCTGGTGATGGTTTCAGAACTGAAACGTTACTTGAAATGGCTTTGGCCATGTTTGAACAGATCTGAATAGCCAGGTACTACTTCCCAACTCTCATTGGCTCCAGACGGTTGAGAGCAGTCGGGGCTTTTGTGCGGTTTCACATAAACAAATAAAAATGTAATTAAATCAATAAAGAGTGGAGACATGAAAAAGAATGTGTCAGATATCTAAATATTTTTACAATTTTTTTTAAATTAAATTTTGACCTAAATTATTATTAAATTACCTACTACAAGAAACAACTATTTATTTCAAGGGAGATGGTAAAGGTGCATAAGATCCATTTTTCTCAATCGCGTTCTGGGTTTACCTTGAAGGTTATATAATACGCTCAAATTCTTCAAATAACCAAAACAAATAACCTAATAACCTGCTTTGTGAACACATTCCATATCCCCTACCTAAATTGTTGTTTCCAGAAGTATTCAAGTTGAAATCAAATAATGTTGCTATATACATAAAAATGTAAATGTTCGTTTGTTTAAAATCTTAAATCTCCAAAAGTTCTTCACCGATTGCTTTAAAATTTTGACACAGCGTAGCATTAGAATACGCTTGTGTTTTATATGCCTATAGTATATGGATGTCACCTGTTACAGGTAAAAACGTGATTTTTTTCAAAAACAGTGCTATCTGTTGGACGTAAAAGCAAAGCGCGGTATTGTTTCTCTATATGCACAGACAGCAACGCGTGGCGGGGTACGGTTAGTTTATAAACAAATGCGTATTATGCGTGCAGCAGAATTCGACAACTTCGCCAAATTGTTTATGCGAATTTCGTAAATGATTTCGATACCCTTCAGTATCTTTTAAATTGTAATGCTATTTCTCTCAAAATACAGGGTTTTCCAATAAGAGGTGTTATTTTGAATAGACCGCTATTTCGGTAGATGTTACTTTTGAAGCTGTCTTTTTTTTGACATTTGACAAGTAGAAACTACGCCATTAATAAAAATGGAACGATACACGCTTCAACAACGCATTGAAATTATTAAAATTCACTTGAGTGTATCAAAGCAAATCATCTTGAGTGATGAGGCCCATTTCCACCTAGGTGGCTTCGTCAACAAGCAAAATTGTCGCATCTGGGGCTCGGAAAACCCAAGAATTATTGTTGAAAAGCCTCTGTAGCCTAAACGTGTGACTGTTTGGTGCGGTTTATGGTCCGGCGGAGTCATTGGACTTTACTTTTTCGAAAATGAGGCTGGAGCAACAGTTACGGTGAATAGATTGCGCTATCGAGAGATGATTAATGATTTTTTATGGCCGGAATTGGATGGTATTGATCTGGACAACGTTTACTTTCAACAAGACGGCGCTACGTGCCACACAAGCAACGAAACCATTAATCTTTTACGATTGAATATCAAAATTACACCTCTTATTGGAAAACTCGTGAGTATTACATTCACCGAATTAATTTATTCTTAGAATCCATTTTCTAACCCACATGTAACGTTTTTGTGCCTTTTCACTTTTTTTCATGTTCTCAAGTTCGTTCTATGAGAAACAAACAAACTTGAGAACGAGAGATGCACACACGAATAATTTTAGTTGACGCCATTTTGATTGTCAATATCGGTTTGAGTTAAACTGAAACGTCTGAATTAAATCTTGTTCTAATTTTATCGTTCAATAAAAGTTTTTCAACTAAAATCGAACCGTATGAACTCACCATTATTTAGAGAGGCAGATAATATTATGGTCAGGGTTGCCAATACATTATGTTCTTAAATACCCACAATAGATGGTCAAAATCCCCAAATTGGGGAGAACCAGGGAGAACCAAATGACGATTGCAGACAAGTTCCTTTTATGATTCTATTTAAAAATGTCGCTAGAAGAAAGGTATTTATAATAATCGCGTAGACCACAAAGTTCTCCTCGGCCTAATTTCGGCCGAACGACATATTCGTAAACAGGGAATTTTTATCTAAATTCTGACATCGATTTCATTCTTGTGGCCGATGAGATATTTTGCCGCATCTGGAGGATACCTACAATGTCAAATTTGCAATCAACTTTTGCCGTTAGTTCTGGTAATGTGGCACGTCGGATACTTTCATCCCAAAAATGACACCGGAAGTCGTCGCTTTCCAGGACTCCTCCCGGGCAGAAATCTGGATGAATGCGTTTTTTTAACTAATCTTATTTGGGGTTAAAGCCCAGTATTAATTTGGTTCATGTGGCCTATGGGATGGGATTTTTACGGTCATCGCTTGGACTATAAATGAAACAAAATTTTATTGACATGAGATTTTTTATTTATGTACTTAAAAATCTTTGTTCTATAAATTTTTGTGAAAGAACGCGAAATTGTTTGCAGTACATTTTCATTTGTATTGGTAAATATTATTTTTGAATGTGGTTGGATAATCAAGAAATAATTAACTTCAGTTCTCATATTGTAGAATCCCCGCAGTTTGGAGAATACCCTACGAGTTGGCAAACCTGATATAAATAGTTGAAAATCGTGCCTTTTGAACAATGTCCCATCTGACTCGGTAATGTCATGCGATATTAAACTCTACATCAGTTGTCTCAAGAGCTCAATATCGCATGACGATGCTGTATCAGATAAAATATTTGTGGCACAAAATGTTTGTTTACAGTGTATTATTTTGGTAACAGGCCCGTTGTTATAATCCCAGCCTATGCTATAAATCTAAGTAATTAAAGTCAACCTTTATTTCTTTCTACATCTTAATATTACTGTTAATCTTAGCCGGTGCCCCAAAAGTAAGCTATAATGGCAAACATTCATTTCTTCGGCACTTTTAAAAGGAACCCTATTATTTTGGGAAACCAATCGATGATGCAATATTCAAATTAGTCACATGACCCTTTTTTGCATCTTAGGGATTAAAGTCCACAAAGCTCTCACGGTCCCAGAGACCCGGAATACTATATAAACAGGAACAAGCTGTTCCCCTAAGTTCACAATTAACATCACTTGTGCTGCTTACACGCTGCACCTCTACGCATTATTGTCATTGTCATTTAATTAATGTACTTGTCATTTAATTAAGTAAATAAGTGTACTTCTATCTAAATAAAGTAATTCAACTAAATCTATAAAGTTGTTATTGTGTGGAATCCATATATTCACCTCAAGATACTTACACACTGGAACTTGTATCACCCCAAGATACTTACACACTTACACCTGCAGATCTTACATACACATCCTCAGTGTCCAGATCTCTAAATTATATATCAACCACGAAGAGAACTTCTCGACAACCGCTCGCCGTACAGAGTTAAGTTTTTATTTACTGCGCCTCAACCGAGGGTCGTAGCAAATTGGTGTCAGAAGCGGGATTGCAAAGACATTCCCAAAGGACCTTCTGTGACGACGGAAGACTCCTACCTCATCACTTCACCGGAACAACGACGACAAGTCTGGCAGATACTCTCCTCGGAGAAACCCTTTTCGAAGGCAGGGACGGCTCTCCCTGAAATCAACCTAACTCATCGACGTGACCCTGGAGAAGAGAAGAAAACGGCAACAACGTAGATCGCGGAGACAACATCTACGGTGAACTTCAGTTCTTCAAGCAGCCAAGAATCCAATCCTGTCAACTCTAAACCACGAGCATCGAGACCTTCACTTCTACAAGCAGTATGAACTGGCGACTCGTCCTTCTTCTACTGTAAGTCCATAAAAATTTTTGTCCTGTAGAAATTTTTACACTGTATTTTCCCAATTCCCTTATTGACAATTAATGCATTTCTTCTCGCTTATACACCGTGAACCGTGTATTAGTGAAACTCTTATATTTCTTTTTCTTTCTTCAACGCGTAATAATAAATTTCGTAAAATAATTAAAATTGAATAAAAACCTCTTAAATTAATTCGCGTTAAATTCAGTTAATTTCTTTAATAATAATAAATACTTCTCAAAATGAACGATAAACCTACTTCGTCCTCTCAGGAATCCCAGGAAATGACTTTACCATTACCTGTTTTATTTAAATTTATCAAATCTTACGATGGAAACAGAGATAAACTCTGTGCCTTCTTAACTAATTGCGACCGGGCTGTAGTACTAGCTCAGCCTAATCAACAGAATACGCTCCTTTCATATATATTAACTTCATTAGAAGGCCAAGCAGAAGTCATCTGTGCCAATCACGTTCTCAATAATTGGTCAGAATTAAAAGATCTATTAAAAAGATCATTCGGTGAACGTAAACACTACGCACACCTATTATTGGAATTGCAAAATTGCAAACAATTTCATAACGAGAACGTATCTCAATATATTTTACGGATAGAAAAATGCATAAAAAACCTCTTAGTCTCAATTAATCAAAATAATAATAATCCCGCAGAAATGTTAGGCAGAACAGCCAGCATCCAAGAACTCGGTATGCAAACATTTATGTATGAAACTAACCCTTCCATAGCTACAATATTGAGATCGCGCAATCCGAAAGACCTCAATGAAGCATTTACAATATCACTAGAGGAAGAGAGAATAAATAAATTACTGAATTCCTCTAAAACTAATAACATTAATAATAAATCATGTACGATTTGCGGTAAATCGGGACATAACAATTTCAATTGTTATAAAAATAAAAATCAAACCAATAATTCGAACTTTAATACACGTAAAGTTATGTTCGTAAAAAATAATAATAATAATTTTAATAAATCTTATAACCCAAATTCGGGATCAAGTTATAATAATAACTATAATAAAAATTTTAGTCCAAATTCGGGACAAAATTATAATAATAAAATGTGCAGGTACTGTAAAAAACCTGGTCACATAATAGATGAGTGTAGAGTATTAAAATATAAAAATGAAAATCCAAATCCCAACAACTCTGCAACTCTTAATTCGTCTTCCCTACCAAGGAAAAATGATTCAAAGGTAAATCATTTAAACTCCAGATCTGCAGTAGAATCTCGAGCCGATCTACTGTAAGTCGCGAGCTAGGCTCAAGAGTATTCAAACGTTCCATGTTAACATCTAATAAAAATTTAATTAATAAAAATTATATAAATTATTCGCCATCTCATTCAGATACGTTGCGTCATGTGGTTCTTCAAATACCTACAAATGGTATTATTTTTAAAAGACATTTTCTTGTCGACACAGGAGCAGCCGTATCCCTCATCAAGACTCACTGTCTTGGCGAAGGTACTTCCGTAAATTCGGGCAAAATTATAGAGATTAATGGCATAAGTAGATCGAAAAAATCGATTGAATCTATTGGAATCGTTCAAATTAAATTAAGTTTCGGCAATGAAACTATTATTCATGATCTCCACGCGGTGGATAGTGACTTTTTAAACCTTGGTTATGACGGAATTTTAGGGAACGACTTTTTCGAAAACAAAAATGCGAAAATTGATTATAAAAATAACGTAATACGTATTAACGATTACTCTTTAAAGTTACATATTTCTGATCCTAATGAGCATTTGACTCCTATATTTACCTTATCCCCTAGATCAGAAACTCTTATTAAAATCGATATTTTAAACCCTGAAATTAAAGAAGGGATTATCGACGTAAAAATACCTATTGAAGGTGTTTATTTAGCAAATGCTATAACTAAAGTAGATGCGAATAATAAATCGTATTGTACTATTTTGAATTCAACAGACGAATATGTTGACATTAATATCATGAAAATTTACTTAAAACCTATCCCAGAAAATGTTTACCATTTTAATCAAAATTCTAATAATGATGGTAAAAAACGTAAAAAATTAATTCGTGATCAAATTTGTATAGATCATTTAAATTCGGAAGAAATTAATTCCTTATTAGATATTTGCGACAATTATAATTCCATATTTTATCTCGAAGGCGACAAACTTACAGCAACCGATGCTATTAAACATCGAATTATAACAAATACTCAAAGTCCAATACATACGAAAAATTATAGATACCCTGAAGTACATAAAGAAGAAGTAAATAAACAAATAGATAAAATGTTAGAAGATGGTATTATTCAACCTAGTGTTTCACCATGGTCAGCTCCTATATGGGTTGTACCAAAGAAAAATGACTCCTCAGGAAAACCTAAATGGAGAATAGTCGTAGACTATAGGAAACTCAACGACGTGTCTGTCGGAGACGCCTTTCCATTACCTCACATTGTAGATATCTTAGATCAATTAGGTCATTGTAGATACTTCACAACACTAGATCTTGTTAGCGGATTTCATCAAATTCCTATGCACGAAGATGATATTCCTAAAACTGCTTTTTCTACTCCCAATGGACATTTTGAATATACACGTATGCCTTTCGGTCTTAAGACTGCTCCAGCAACGTTTCAACGGTTAATGAATAACGCATTAATCGGCTTACAAGGATTATATTGTTTCGTCTATTTAGATGACATTGTCATATACGCAAATTCTATAGAAGATCACTCTAAAAAACTCACAGCTATATTTCAAAGACTTGCCGATAATAATCTGAAGATTCAACCAGATAAGTGTCATTTCATGCGAAAAGAAGTAACTTATTTAGGTCATTTAATTTCAAACGACGGTGTTACTCCTAACCCCGATAAAATCAAAGCAGTCTCTGAATTTCCTATTCCCAGGAATCCTAAAGAAATTATATCATTCTTAGGTCTAGCTGGTTATTACCGAAGATTTATTGAAAACTTCAGTAAAATTACGAAACCCTTAACTTGTCTTCTAAAGAAAGATATTAAATTTGACTGGAAAAACGAACAGCAAAATGCTTTCGATACATTGAAAGAAAAATTAACTTCTTATCCTATATTACAATATCCAGATTTCACTAGAGATTTTGTTTTAACTACTGACGCCTCAAATTATGCAATAGGTGCAATTTTGAGCCAAGGAAAAGTTGGAGAAGATTTACCAATATCTTATGCGTCCAGAACTTTAAATAAAGCAGAAGGTAATTATAGTACCTCTGAAAAAGAACTTTTAGCCATTGTTTGGGCTGTAGGACATTTCCGTCCTTACCTTTTCGGAAGAAAATTTAAAATTTACACTGATCACAGACCATTAAAATGGTTAATGAATGTTACCAATCCCAGTAGCAAATTGTTACGTTGGCGATTAAAACTCGAAGAATACGAATACGAAATAGAATACAAACCAGGCAGAATAAATTCTAATGCCGATTGTTTGTCTCGTATTCCAATAAACATTGTAACAGAAGATGAAAATTCACCTTCTCAAGATATTATTGATCTTTTAAACGAACCATGTCTCGACGAAATAAATGTCGATGATTTAGAAACTTATCTTAATAATTTACCTACAAATAATTTAGAAATAGATGATACTCTATCACCAATACCTTTAGAAAATAATATAAATAATGATACTTACGAAAATTACGTGAAATTTTATTCTAATAAAAATGAACCAACTATTTTTAGTTTTAATGAACATGATTCATTCTTTATAAATAATATGTCAAAATATATGGCATACCCAACTTCTATCGATCTAGATGATCAAAACCCTTTCTGTGCTGAAATATTATCCAATTGTTCAGACACTGACGAACTTTTAGAAATACCAAAAAATTTATATGGTATTCATGAATCAAAATCAACAGATAATAAGAAAACTTACTTTCATTGCTTTACCAAAACTCATTACTTCGACAAAGCAACTCCTAAAGATATTTTCCTAACACTTAAAAATTTGAGATCTAAACTTATTGAAAAACGTGTAACTGAAATTACGTTACCGAACTTCCAAAACTCATTTGATTCCATTCCTTTTATAAAAATAAAGGAAATTATTCAATATCTTTTTAGGAACTTAAAGATTAAAATCAATATTAATCACAATAAAATCATTAACCCTTCAACTTCGCAAATTCCCGTAATATTAAAAGAATGTCACGATAGCCCTATGGCCGGACATCCAGGTTTCTTCAGAACCTACAGTCGGATCAAAGAAAGATACCGATGGGAAAAAATGAAAGATGACATAGAAAATTATGTGAAAAATTGTATCCACTGTCAGAAAAATAAAACTGACAGAAGAGCATATAAAGCTCCAATGGAAATCACTACCACTTCCACGGAAGCTTTTGAAAGAATTGCGGTCGACATAGTCGGACCACTTAATGAAACTGTCAATAATAATAAATACATCGTCACATTTCAAGACGATCTTACAAAGTTTTCTCAAGCTTATGCAGTTAACTCTACAGAAACAGAAACTGTAGCTGATTGCCTCGTTAAATTCTTTTCTCACTATGGAATACCTAAGTCAATCCTCACAGATCAAGGTGTTCAATTTACTAGTAATTTAATGAAACATCTTACCAACCTATTTAAAATAAAACATTTGAAAACTACAGTTTATCACCCACAAACAAATGGAGCACTAGAACGCTCTCATTCTACTTTAAAGGATTATCTTACTCATTATATAGATAGCGACCAAACAAATTGGGACGACTATATCCCTCTAGCTATGTTTTCATATAATACAAGTACTCACTGTACAACTAAATTCACTCCTTACGAACTTGTCTTTGGACATAAACCTATTTTACCAAGCTCTTTAGAAAACCCAGATTCAAACCCAACTTACGAAAGTTATCTTAACCAATTGAAGTATAAATTCGCCATTACCAGATCACTTGCCCGTGAAAGAATCGGACATGCCAAAGAGACATCCAAAAAATATTACGATAGAAATGTATCGAATAATATTTATAAAATTAACGACTTAATATTAATAAAAAATACTAATAAACCTAAATCATTAAGCAAGAAACTTATTCCTAATTGGAAAGGACCGTACAAGATTGTACAGGTTCATAATAATCATAATGTTACCATAAGAATGGAAAATAATTCATTAAAAAGATTCCATGTTAACAGAATTAAGCCATATCGCGCTTTCTCTCCTGTTCCAGGTCCTTCAAGACTATTTTAATTCTTTCCCAAGACGTCCAACCAATAACTACTGGAAATGGACTCTTCTTCGATCAAATTGGAAAATTAAAAGTTTATAATGATGATTGGAAAGTTATTACCTACTTAAATATTAGTACCTTCCCTAGACAAATACGAATTTTAGAAGATAATTATGCCTTAACTAAAAGCACATGTTCCAAATATTTATCATACGTACCTAACGATAATTGCAAAGATCTTTTAAAACCTGTTTTTAATACTATTAAAAAATGTAAAACAAAATATGAATCAATTACACACCTCGTTTCCAACCAACGCACAAAACGCGGTTTAATCGATGGTGTTGGAAAAATATTTAAAGCTGTTTTCGGAACCCTCGACTCCGAAGATGCGCAATATTATGACGATGCGATTGAACGCGTCATGTCAGATGACAACCATATTTATAATCTGATGAAAGAACAATTACAAGTCACTAAATCGACTCTCATAAATTTCAATTCTGCCCTTACTAAACTTAACTATGACGAATATACTATGAATAAAAATATTATAAAAATAAATAACTATTTTAAGGAAGACCACGATAAAATGAATATGCAAGAAATTAAAAATATACTTATCTCGCAAACAAACTCTTTATTCGAAACAACCGAATACTTTTATGAACAAATTGATTCCTTAATCAATGCTATTTTATTTTCTAAACAAGGAATTTTACATCCAGACATAATTACTCCTCAACAACTTTACTTCGAACTAAACTCTAATATTAAACATTTACCAAGCGGAAAAGAATTCCCCTTAAGTTTAAAACTCGAAAATATTCATTCTTTAATCGATATATCAGATTTAATTGCTTATTATATTGATGATAAACTCATCTTCATAACAAAAATACCTTTAGTAACTTCGCAGGAATATAACCTATTTCATGTAGTTCCTCTACCTGTTCCAAATATTGATATCCCTAATACCTTCTCCTTAATTATTCCTAACCATAAATATTTAGCAATCACAAAGGACAAATCTTTTTATGTGTACCTTGATAATTTTAAGAATAATTGTAAAACTATTACCAATGAAAATTTTGTATGTAAGGATCTAGATGTGTTATCCACTCTCTCCGATCCAATATGCGAGACAATTTTATTGTCTGCTTATATTAATGAAATACCTAATGAATGTTTTAGTAGGATCATCAAAGGCAACATAATCTTATGGCAGCCTATAAAAAATAATAAATGGATTTTTACTTATTCTCATCCTTCTAAAATAACTATCGACTGTAAAGATAGAAATAATATTTTTGATATCAAACTATTCCATACTGGAATATTAACTTTAAATTCAAGTTGTAGAGCCTATGCAGGTCTCACACAATTAATTGCAAAAAGTAATCTCATCACAGAATATGTTAACCCTATTACAACTTTAAACATTGTCGATGACAATTGCTGTAATATGAAAAAATATAATGAAACTTTAAATGAACTTGAACCGATAAATTTAATTAACTTGCAACACGATGACATTAATTTGGCATCTCATAAAATCGACCAATTCAATGACGATCTTAAATCATATAATTCAAAGCCACTCATTATTAAACATTCAACAAAATTTCAAATTGTTATCTATACGTTATCTGCTATGCTAACTATTTTTATTGTTTACAAACTATTGAAATGTTGTAAATTCTTTAGAATAATTAATTCTTACTTTTTAAATAATGACGACGATAATAAATGTTGTGTCAGGATATATAATCAATGTAACAATCCTAGACGATCCACTACAAGGATCCAACCAAGTATGACATTCAGAAATTTAATAAATCTGGAAAACGAAGATGTACCTCTTCAAGATCTATCTTCAAGTGAAAATAATTTGAAGTATAATTACAGCAACTAAACTTAAAAAACCGTTGCTTTCATTTTAAGGGGGGAGATATGTTATAATCCCAGCCTATGCTATAAATCTAAGTAATTAAAGTCAACCTTTATTTCTTTCTACATCTTAATATTACTGTTAATCTTAGCCGGTGCCCCAAAAGTAAGCTATAATGGCAAACATTCATTTCTTCGGCACTTTTAAAAGGAACCCTATTATTTTGGGAAACCAATCGATGATGCAATATTCAAATTAGTCACATGACCCTTTTTTGCATCTTAGGGATTAAAGTCCACAAAGCTCTCACGGTCCCAGAGACCCGGAATACTATATAAACAGGAACAAGCTGTTCCCCTAAGTTCACAATTAACATCACTTGTGCTGCTTACACGCTGCACCTCTACGCATTATTGTCATTGTCATTTAATTAATGTACTTGTCATTTAATTAAGTAAATAAGTGTACTTCTATCTAAATAAAGTAATTCAACTAAATCTATAAAGTTGTTATTGTGTGGAATCCATATATTCACCTCAAGATACTTACACACTGGAACTTGTATCACCCCAAGATACTTACACACTTACACCTGCAGATCTTACATACACATCCTCAGTGTCCAGATCTCTAAATTATATATCAACCACGAAGAGAACTTCTCGACAACCGCTCGCCGTACAGAGTTAAGTTTTTATTTACTGCGCCTCAACCGAGGGTCGTAGCACCGTCATACTCCGTGACGTCATCATGAGTCGTGTTGTTGATCATTGCCATGTTATTTCGTCATCGTTATTATTAATTTATCGCAATCTTCGATAGTAAGGCGGGTCATTTAAAATTACACAAAACCAGAGTTGACGGCAAAAAAAAAACTAAAGCGCCCTTGAGGTGATAACCAGGAAAAGAAATAAAAAATAAAAATGTATTAAAATGTATTAGTGCAAAAATAAGCACATCATATTCTTATAATGTTAAGACAAACATTCCCGGGTTACGAATAACCTGACAATATTTGAAAATCTCCTACTACCACCACAGTAAGCGGAAAATGTTGCTTGTGTTGTGATGGAGGACTTAGCCAGTCGAGGAATTGAACACACTACGCCTGGGTGGGACCCAAGCGCGATGTCAACTCGGCCACCGACCAGTAAAACTATAGTGTAACCAATGTTTGTACAAACTTTTAACCGTATTTATGCTGACCTTCATGGTCGAGTGGTAAGGCTCTAGACTACCAAGCCGAAGGTCGCGGGTTCAAATCTCGGCGTGCGCTAATTTTATTTGATTGATTTGTGTTTGGTGCCAAGATCTGAATAGCCAGGTACTTACCCACCATTCTCTTCCTCATCTCCTTTCCTTCCCCACAACATACCCCATTTTGAAGGAACCATTGTCTCACTGGCTTCAGTTGGTCGGGAGCAATTAGAACTCTTGTGCGGTATTCACATAAAAATTAAATAAATAAAAGAAATAATAATATTTTCATTCCCACTGAATTAATGGGTTTTGTAATTCAATTTATTCACATTAACAGTATTACAACAAGAGAATATTAATAATAAGATAGGAAAAGAAATGAATCATATCTTCTATCGACAAATATGCTCATTTCTGAAAACAGCTGATAAAATTACATATCTAGGAATAATCATTGATAAAAACCTAAAATGGAAAGATCACATCTGCCATACAATTAAGAAAATTAGGAAATTAATTTATATATTCTTACGAATTAGAAATTTCTTATCAATGAAAAATCAATACTCAATATATTATGCATTAGTACAGTCTGTTCTGCAATATGCCATTATAAGTTGGGGAGCAGCTTACAAAACTAGCCTGACCCCCATAGTAATTGTTCAAAAAGCCATAATAAAACTAATACTAAAAAAAACCTCCAGACTTCCCCACTGAACGGGGATTCGAACAATTCAAAGTTCCTACATTTAAACACTTATTTATGAAAAATGCAAT
Organism: Hesperophylax magnus; assembly: GCA_026573805.1. Taxonomy (NCBI): domain Eukaryota; kingdom Metazoa; phylum Arthropoda; class Insecta; order Trichoptera; family Limnephilidae; genus Hesperophylax; species Hesperophylax magnus. The sequence continues at coordinate 3,740 of JAIUSX010000919.1, read as the reverse complement.
TATTCAAATTATAAAAGAAAAATATAAAAACTCATTCATAACTGAAAATCGAACCAGACTTAAATATATATTTGCATGCCCTAAAATACACACTTCTTTTGCCCAGCACCATTATACCCACCAAGGAATACATTTAATAATTTTTAATAATTTACCCACCAAGGAATACATTTCTTTAATAAATTACCAGAAGAAATTAGAAGCATTAATGATAAAAAAACAAATATTAAACCATATAAAAAAATATTTTAGGGAAATCGTTAAATTAACAAAAAAACTGATTCCCCTAGTTTCACTTGAAAATCTCACAAATTATCCCACTATACTCTATTTATCCTCCATAATAAATATTTTTTTCTTCCTTCCAAATACAATAATTTGTATGAATAAATATTTTAATTTTGTAATTTTTTTTACTTTGTAAAAACCTATTTATATTATTTTTTCTCAAATGTACACTCCTCTTCCATCCACAAGCAAATGACTTTAATGGAAGTGTAGTATAAATTAAAACAGTAAGACTTGTAAACATTGTGTATTTATTGTAAAAAACACAAATAATAAACAAATACAAATACAAATTTATATATTTATTTAAACGCCATAAAATGGCTTTTACAATAGAGTGATTACAGAACAAGTAACGTGTACACAAAAATATTGTTTCAAATGATACAGTTGTTAATGGAAATGCAGTTAAACAATACATAATTAAAAGAAATATCTACTAGTGTAGAAATAGTTGAATGAATACTAGGTTTGTATAAGACCTGACATAAATCTAGGTATGAGGTGTTTATGATAATGAATAGTAATTAATATAAAGTAAATTCTAAAGGTCTAGAATATTATAATAACAGAGAATATTTTATTTGAACAGAATATTAATACGGCCGGCATAGTCCAGTGGTAACGCATTGGACTGCCATTCCGAAGGTCGCGGGTTCGAACCCGGCGTGCGCAAATAAATTTTATTTGATTAATTTGTGTTATTTCACAATTAATTAATTAAAATAATATATAGTATATTTGCGGCACGTTCCAGAGTGGAAGATACTACCAGTATCGCCCTGGTACCACCATTACCACCATTCAGAATTGAAACGCTGCTCCAAATGGCTTTAGCCGTGTTTAGTGACTAGATCTGAATAGCCAGGTACTTCCCCACCTTCCTCTTTCCCTTCCCCACTTACCTTCAGCCTCACAACATCCCCCAATTGGGGATGCCATAGTCTCACTGGCTCCAGACGGGAGCAGTTGGGACTCTTGTGAGGTATTCACTATAAAAAAAAAATATGTATAAAAAAGTGACTTTTTCAAATGTATAATTTAGCAAAATATTATAATAGAGTAGTTAGTAGTGAGTTTATTATTGCCTTCAAAATTAATTCTACTTGGAATAGCTGGGCAAGTATCGCAATTTGGCTTTAGTAAAACAGGGCTGTCAAAGATTTTATGATACTTTTGGATGTTAATAGGGCTGTCAACGATTTTATGATACTTTTATATGTATCCTTTGGACTGGGGAATTAATAACATAATAGACGAGTAAACAAAGAACAACTCAGGAAGTCTGTGTTACGATTTGGTACTCGGAATGTTATTATCCTAGTTAAGTCGGTATATCATGTATGGGTAAGGAATGAACACAACTTATTTTTCAAAGCTACATTATACATAGCCACTATTACAGAATAACTAACATTACTATTTATAAATATAAATTAATACAGTAATACAATATTTTACAAAGTTAAACGTATTGTTTGCTGCGTTACCTACTGAAAAATAATTTATTAAAGTAGTTGATTTGATGCAAAGCTGGGCTATTACAAAGATAATAAGAAGATTATACCTAACACGAGCTAAGTAGTGTAGGCACTCGAGCGATAAGTGTTCGGTTTTCGATTTGGCTATTCAATTTAATGGAAACATTAATATGGAAACATATGAACTGCTTACTGCAGTTTAAAGGTAATGAATCCGTCTAGATTTTAGGTTCTATAAATTTGTCACATTATAGCAAGTGATCGCTCAAGACGTTTTGCAAACTTGCCATAAATCGTTCGAGTGGGTAGAACTGATAAACAATATTATGTCAATAAAAATAAAACAATTAATTTGTTTATAACTACGAAATTTGATTTATTTAATTTTCTATGACCAACTGGTTTTCTTAAATACAAATTCGTGGTTATAAATAAATTTCCATTAATATTTTAAACCACAAAGTGACTCCTTTCTACCAAAATATTTTAATACAATTATTTTTTATTATTTGTCTATAGTTAAGATAATAGAGAGAAACAGAAATTAGAATAACATGTAGTTAAAAAGGAAGCTAAAAAACATCATAAGACAAGTACATTACATACGCTACTTTAGTGTGTAGGATTCGGCAAAGTGCTGATACAGATTACGATTAATTCTTTAAATAATGGCGTCAGTAAATACATCAATTAGTTTGGGGATACCAAACTAATTACCTTAAAATAAATCTTAAAATCACAATATAATGACAGCAGCATAATATAATACAAAGTAATCCTTCGGGTCGGTAAGCAATTGACATAAACTGAATGCTGCAAGACCTTGCGCAGAAAAGTTCCTAACTGAACTGCGCTGCAGACCGTTGACCTTAATATAGCGAACTTAATTTTCTGCGTTGGGTCTTGCAGCATTCGGTTTATGTCGATTGCGTACCGACCCGTGGGACGATAGGTAAAATCACATTCATATGCCTAGTGTAAAATAATGACTAATAATACTTATAATATGACCATATAAATGACTACTGCATTTTCTGAAGTATTAGACAGAACTTAAACATATTATTAAAAACCTTTTGTAAATACGTACGTACTGTAAAATAATGGCTAATATGTGCTATTGATTATAATGTATAAAGTAACTTTAGTATATTACTGAATATCACTATATAATGACAGCAACACAATATTATACAAAGTTTAACACAATGGTGTACTAAATGATTTAAAGAAATACGAAGAGCGAGAATTTCAGTTGCTTTTTAAGCTCGGATTGAGAGTTATTCAGGTTCGTCGAGCTGTTATCGGGTTAGTTACCATACCCGAACATACTGAAATATCAGCCCTAGTAAGGTAATAACTACTGGCTACCTCAAAAGAATGAAATGAGATATTTTCATTAGGTGTCTATCTTTAAGTTATAAGATAGTTAAAGATAGACAGGAGAGTGGATTTACGCGAATGTGGTTCAGGAATATAAATAAACCACCGGGTAACAGGGCTTTTGTGATTTATTGGTAAAAGCTTCGTACATACACTGCGGAGTGGTCGCATGAAATAAATAGTACGAACGAGTATCAATCAATTTATGAACATTAATGGAAAGGACCGAATAACTATTTATGTCGCAATCAATTTTAATCGTTTCGTTTCTTCCATTTGACTGGAAAATTATTTTTTATTTTTCGGAATAACTTTATTGAGTAAAACCTCAAATTGTAATATTTAAATATTGAAGACAATATTAGTGATTTCTAAACGAAAATCTGAAACAGAAAAAACAGAAAAATCAGAAAAGGAAACGGTCACATCTGGGACTCGAACCCAGGACCCCTGTCTTTCCGGGACAGTGCTCTACCAACTGCGCTAATGGGACCCTATTCTCCTCGGTCACTTTTAACTGTATCATACTTCGAATAAGAACTACTAACATTGTCTTCATTTTTTCACCGCACATTTTTATTGGCAACT
>JAIUSX010000918.1:0-19924 GCA_026573805.1 Hesperophylax magnus | reverse complement strand
CTTACTATTTATGGAGATAATATACACCACATACTTACCTGGTAGGTCACTTGAGATTAACACTTAATTAACATTAACTAAATATTTATGAATGAAATTTAGATACAGGATTTGGGACATAATTGGACTTTCTCTCAGGAATGAAATATTTAATTTAAGGGTATGATAGCTTAAAAAGGTAAGTTTTTAGTTAAGACCTGAATTCTGTTGGACTTGTAATGGATCTTAGTTCCGGAGAGAGTTTATTCCAAGCCTTCGGCCCAGATACTCCAAAAGCGCGACCACTAAACTTAGCATACGGCTCGCGCTTAGGTTCCATCAGTCTGCCTATAGCTGCTCTAATCGGACACACTCTCAAATTATGTAAATAAAAAACCCACATGTTATGAATAATTTTACCGTATTAAAAGAAATGAACCTGGCTCAAAAAAACTGGCTTTTTATTATGTAAAATAAGTTACGTATATGTATTATAATCATATTTCAAAATGGCTGGAATAAATTATGGTAGAAATACATTTTATGTTTAAATATTTTATTTATTTATTTATATGATAAGAAACTATGTAAATAAAAACGACTGGATTTTTATTATCTATATTAATGAAAATGTTAATGTTCGTTTATTCGAATTCTTAAATCTCCGAAAGTTCTTCACCGATTGCTTTGAAATTTTGACACAACGTTGCATTCAAATAAGCGTGTTTTTCTATATACCTATATTATGTACATAGATGTCACCTGTGAAAGGAAAAAACATGCTTTTTTAATCAGTTGGATAAATAGGCATTTTTGAAATAAAGTAAAACAGCGCCATCTGCTTTTATTTTATTTTTATTGAATGAATAGTTAATACATATCAACAAACAAGTCCTGCTAAGCCAATTGAACAGGTGCTTAAAGTTAAGTTACATATACATTTAGAAGTTATAATTTACATCTTAAATCTACAGATTCAACTTTTTCCGATAGCCAATTTTTCACCATATATTTAACCTTATTCGTAGACCATTACTTTATAGTGTCAGGAAATCAATTAAATATTTTCGGTATGTTGTATTCAAACGTTCTCTGTCCGTATTGATTATTAAATTTCGGAACTGTTTACCCGAATTTAGTGCTGTATTTATGTTCTAATTTCTCTTTATGCTGCGGGGTAAATATATACTGAATTTTGATTTTTTGCCCTAGAATAGCCTCAACAGGTAAAATTTTGGCACTCTGAAACAGCAACTGTGTAAAATGTCTTTGTTGGATATAAAGGAAACATGCGCTATTATTTTTCTATCTGCACAAAAAGACTGAGCCACAGCAATTAAAAATGGCATTTCATAATAAAAGAAAAAAATTAATTTGCGTAAAAAATGAATAATACATATAATTTATAATATTTTGTCATATAAACGATATAATGCCTTTTTCAAAATATGTATTTATCTTGTAAAATGTTTTTTTTTACTAAACATGCACGTAAATTATTTTAAATGATAAAAGGAAGTGTTTTTTTTACGAGCGTAATTTTTTAATTTAAATAAATTATATGGATAATAAAAAATATTTGTTCATAAAAAAACACTTAAAATTAATGTATAAGATAAAAACCATGAAAATGTTTCAATATACATATACGTAAATTAATCTAAATACTAAAAAGGCAAGTATTTTTTTTCATTATTAACGGCGAACACATTTCTGATGTGTTTTTATGAGAGTTACTATAAATGTAAGTATGCAACACTAAACACCATGAGTGCAGGGACACTGGAGGGTCTGGAATCCTTTTAAAAATAAATTAGAGTCCTAGGTCTGCTAGCTATTCTAGGGCCTCAGGCGCCGCCATGTGAACCTTATCAATCCCGCCGGGGAAATAATGGAGCGGGCATTCGTTGATCACATGTATCGATTCCCCTTGGCCGGGAGACCCATCGGTATTCGGCCCCTTAAACAGCGGCATAGTTTGTTGTTGGAGGCCCACTTTATTTGGCATCCGCTTCACTCACTGCACTACCTACACGCGCGGTAACAATAACATGGTGGCATTGCGAATAGCGCGGCGGACACAATCGTAGCGTGTTGCAGATGGCACACTACTTTATATTTTACTTATCATTTTTTTAAATCGTAGAGATACATATTAATTACAAATAAATTTACCCATCACAGGAACATTAAATACCACCAAATAATTTTCAAACCTATTCCGTGAGTCAGTCCGCATGTCCCTTATGGCCAAATCCGGATTTCGATAAAGTGAATGGCTGCAGTACGACTAAGAAAATGGTTTTTCTTCACTGTGAGTTAGACTGTGTATGGTCAAACGTTCTTTTCGAGAACATGAATAATTGTAGTGGGAAAATAAAAATGTTTTTCTCCACTGTGGGTAAACGTGTTCCTTAGCAATTCTATCTTTCGAGAACGAGAATAATTTCAGTGGAAACATGAAAAAGGTTTTTCTCAACTGTGGGTCAGCATATTCCTCTCAAGTCATTTAGATACTCCCTTAAACCTAGATTGCATGCAGTTGGCAATATTTTCTCAGAGAATATATTTAAAAGAAGGTTATAATTACACAGCTCAGTCACAATTATCAATATTACGCATGACACGTTTATGCGTGAGTCCTATATCATATTTAACTAAACATAAACAATGTTTTTTAATTTTTTTTATTAAATAATTAATCAATTTACAGTATAATAGTGTATAAAAGAAGCGAAACAAAACCTTTTATGTGGCCGTAAGCAAGTGAAACGTCGGATTGAGACTGGATATAACCATAGAAAATATTCTATTTTTATGTGAGTTAATGACAGTACTTATTTAATATTGCATGCAAACAAAAATGTTCAATTTTTAATTCAAACGTTGCTTTGTATGACAAAGATAAAAATGTAAAAATTATTTGACGGTGCGTCGTTTTTGTATTCAAAAGTTGCGTTTTATACAATCTCAAGGACTACTAGAGTTATAAGCCTTGGCGCTTGACGGATTTTAAGGTGTCAAGTGATCAAATCAGTGCCGTTTCATAATAGAGCAACGACAGTTTACAAATCGCAGCGATTGTTTTTGATACTCGCTGTCACTGCTGATTTGTGTGTTGTTTTACCGCAAGCGCTTTCGTTAAGAGAGTGATTAGTATTTAAGAAATAGAATTGGTTCTTGTACACAGCCTTGAGGCACACAGTAGGAAATTGATAATATTTTGCTTATAGGTATGTATTTTGTCAGAATCGATAAGAGTTTGTTGAGTACGGTTTGTTAGATAGTTTTCAAATCAAGTGTAGGGTACCTCTGTTATTCCGATCTGTTGAAGTTTATTAAGCAGTAAGGAGTAGGATACCGTTTCAAACGCTTTTGCGAGATCGTAAAAAAACAGCTAGTGGTTTGCGACCAATGTCGAGATTATATTGTGAGGGTGGCTCACATTGCATTTAAAGTACTCCTGCCTTTGCGGAAGCCATATTGATTAGCCGATAGTATTTTGTTATCTTCAAGAAAATCTCCCTTTTTTCTATGATTTTAGATACTGTGCTATGTTAAGATATCGGTCGGTAGTTATTAAATTAATTATAATTTCAAATATTTTTTTGCTAAGTTAGGTCCGATATTGGAGAATAATTTATTGAAATGGTCCGATATTTTTTCAGGGTCAGAATTTTCGTGTATTGTTTGATCTTCGATATTAATCTTAACAATGGGTGAGTTGGTTTTATTAATATTGGCAATATCTTTAATGATATTCCAATGTTTTTAATAGATGTTCTATATACCGACTTCTCTAAAGCTTTCGACAAAGTAAACCACTCAATCCTAATGGCCAAACTATATGCTATCGGTATTAGAAACTCCTTGCTATCCTTCTTTAATTATTATTTAAGCAATAGAAAACAAAGTGTTAAATTAAACAACTTTGTGTCTACTACATATTATTGAAGTAACGTCCGACGTACCTCAAGGAGCACATCTTGCACCGCTTCTTTTTAACTTGTTTATAAACGAAATTATTTGTTTTTTTTCTCATACCTACACGCTTTTGGCTTTTTGCGGACGATAATAAGATTCTAAAGATAATAAAAATTCACGATGACTGCCTTCTTTTCCAATCGAATATCGACTCTATGATTGGTGTAAAATTAATTGTTTGAAACTAAATGTCGATAAATGCAAAATTATGTCCTTCTATAGATCAAAAAAACCGATTGTCTTCAGTTTTTCAGTTTCAGTGCCGGCAACCCGGGCGTTTATTTAATTTTATGGTTGTATACAAACTTAATAATATTTGCTTAGCAACTGTTACATCTATTAACCCATTACCTCCATGACGATTGACGATATCTATAGGCATCAAAAAAATAGATGAAAAGTATGTTTTTTTTCACTGAATAAAGCTAGATCCCACCAAGTTGTAATGCAGCATTTATTGTATTTTTATGTTATGCAGTATGTTAGCTTTCAATAATTAACATAATTTCATAAATTTTATTATTATTCTATTTTTAATATATTTTTTACTAAAGCCCTGAAAATAGACCCATTTTGAAAAAAAAAAAAAATTAAAACGGAAAAAAATAAAACATGTGTGAATCACATATTGTTATCAAAAGATAAAATAGTCGACAACACTGTTTCAACATAGTATTATATGCATAAGATGACCGCTGGATGTCACTGAAATCAATGATGCCTGCGCGCAACGTTTGGAGGTTAGCTGTGACAGTGTTTTCATATGTTTTTGGTTAGCTTACCTTCAAATAATACGGTTTTGTTGTGTTTTTATGGGTGATTTTTATTAAAAATAATAGTTAGTCTGCAGTTTTCGGATATTTTAAAACAGAGAATGTTGATGAACAGACGGACGAAGAGCTGATTGACGATGATTTGATGGCAAATCACGACTTGACTGGAATCAGCCTTCGACATCCTCTGGTGCGAGTCGTAATACCTTGCGAATATCTATTTCAAATGCACAACCAGCCAAAAAATTAAAACTACAGTAAACTGTTGCGTTCCTGAACCGCTGAATGTGGTGCATGTACGAAAAGCTGAAGTCTTATAATGCTTTTCAAGTGTTTTCATTATTCTTTGATGACGAAGTGATTCAGTTTATTCTTGAGAGGATGATCAAATACGCTCGATTTAAAACCAATTCTGAATTCCAGTAAGATATATGTATACGAATTGAAGCGTTTTCTTGGTTTCTGTGTTGACCGGCTACAATACATTGCCATCTACCACAGATTATTATTCGTCTGACCTGACCTTGGGTGTAAGCGTCATCAAAAAAGGAACCAACGTCCACATTTCGAGCTTATAAAGCGCTATATACATTTTTGCGATAACAACAATCTAGATATAACCGACAGAATGGCTAAGGTATAATAATTACTAACGTACCATCTTTATTTGTATTTGATGTTTTTGCACACAAACTTTCCATCGACGATCAAATGGTGCCATATTTCGGTCGACATTATTGCAAGATGTACATTAAGAATAAGCCAATCAAAGTTGGCTACGAGATTTGGTGTCTTTTTTTGCTTCCTCCAAAGGCTACCTGTTTCCAAGCAATGCCATATTCCTGAGCATCTGATACATATGACCCCGTATTAGGTCAAAGATTATCCTTCGTACTGTCTATGATGGAATATATAGAGTTCCCCGCACGCCATGAGTTATTTATGGACAATTTCTTCACATCTCACCATTTGATGTGTATCCTGAAGGATAAGAGAATGTGCGCTACTGGCATATGTAAGCCAGTTCGCTTTCCTAACCTTGAAGCTTCAGGCAAGTTGAAGACAGGTAAGTAATTGCCTAAAGGTAACATTTTCTTCTATATTTCCCTTGCGCATAGCGAACATTTACCTAGCAGGTGAATTTGATGCGGTGGTGGACGTAGAAAGCCAAATCCTCGTATGCCGTTGGTTAGGACAACCGTGAAGTAACAGTGGCCACGAACGTGGCTATGTGTCAACAGTGGCTATGATCGAATGGAGCCAGTAAGTCAAGTGCAGAGTTGGCAGAAATTGAAGAAAGACAAAAAAGGCAAAGTTTTGAAGGAAGCATGCAAAAAAAATCGGTTGCCCAGCGTGCCAACACGAAATTATAATTTGGGAATGGGTGGGGTAGACCTCCATCATAATGGTATACAAAATTATCGGGTCAACATTCGGTCAAAGAAGTGGTACTGGCCTTTATTTGCATCTTGCCTGAGCAGCACTCTTTATGGATAATAATAATAATAATAATAATAATAATTTTTTATTAATTTCTTACACAATTACAAATTAGGATTTAATACATATAAGAAATTAGGTTATATAAATTTTACAAAAGATTGTTTTAAGTATTTATACATAGAAAAAGAAATTTCAAGAAATGTGGAATTTCAAAAAAAAAAAATTCAGGCAGTGGTGAAAGATCTCGTCAATGTGGAGAGACTCTTTCAAGAATCAGAAGAATTTCCCTTCTGAATCTCTCCTCACTGACGCCAAATATATCAATCTCGGAGGAGATTTGGTAAGTTGCTATGCTTCTTTAGGAAGTACGAGCATGATATGGGAAACCAGATGACTAGGCGACAGAGAAAACCTTCCAAGAAAGCATTCCGTGTGGAGGTTACCCGTACTCTTTTATTGTCTTTTCCAAATCAGGTCAATGCCAAATTCGGAGATTCTCGTGTGAAGGAAGATGGGAATCGTGTGCGTCGAATGCAAGAATTTCATTTGACATATCGTGGCGAATCTCGAATTCGTTGTGCTCTATGTAAAAAAAATCCAGCAGTCTATCGATTCCGGGCCTGCAACCGCGCCCTTCATTTTGACTGCTTCGAACGGTATCACTTAGAGAATAATTTGGTTAGATTTGGTTAGTTTTCCTCATTCTAGAAGGTTTTTTCTAATATTTAATTTTTTGTTATTTTGTGTATTTTCCATTAACCCTTGGGACCTTCTAAGACCCACCCAACAACAGTCCCAAATGCCGTGCGCGCATTATACTCTCCTAAGACCATATTTGTCTACGCTGAAAATCGAAAACTCTTTTACTCGAGAGCTCAATTTCCAGGAGTAGTCGGGTGCATTGATTGGACTCACATTGCCACCAAGAGCCCAAGCCGAGCAATAGGGGAATCTTTTCGCAATAGGAAAGGATGGTTCTCCATCAACGTGCAAGCAGTTTCTGGCCCCAGTTTAGAATTTTTGGATATTGTCGCCAGATAGCCTGGTTCCACCCACGATTCCAGGATATTTCTAAACAGCGCATGCTGCCTAAAGTTTGAGCAGAAAAGAATTTCAGGAATTTTCCTCGGGGACAGTGGATATGGTCAGAAAAATTACCTTTTCACGCCAGTTTTAAATCCAGTTAATGAAGCTCAGGAAAAATATAACAAAGCTCAAATTTCCACCCGCAATGTAGTCGAAAGACTATTTGGTGTATGGAAAAGGAGAGAGAGTGTTTGAGAAGAAAATTAGAAAATAAATTGTCCAATACGACTGACATAATAGTTGCTTGTTCCATTTTGCACAACTTGTGTATAACTTCAGCCAGCATTTTGGGCGGCATGAGGGCAGAAATATACCTGTGAATTCGGTGGTGCAGTCAGCATCAGGCAGATTGATTAGAGATTCATTTACCCAAAGACATTTTTTATAATGCAAATGATTTCCAAAATAAATGCACTGTGAAAGGACACCATAGCTAATGTAAAGACTAGTGAAAAGTTTTATTTTTGTATTTTTTGTATTTTTTTTTCTTAAAGCAATCACTTTGTGGTTTAACATTTTAATGAAATAAAAACAATATTCTTTGCTTAAAACTTTGTACAAAATTAAACTAATAAATAATACAAAATGTGTCATTATATATACATACAGAGGGAGATAGAAAGTAAAACCAAAATGAAACAACAATATATTAAAAGAGAACAATATAGTGTATATAAATATTATTATGCCCCGTTCAGAAAAGGGCGATTTTAGTTGAACAAGATATCGTTAAGACGTTTCAATTTAATTCGAACCAATATTGTTAATCAAGATGGCGTCAAGTGAAGTTATCGCTGCGTGCGTCCCTATGATTTTGGACCTTTTCCGGAACGAACTTTAAAATATGAAAAAGCATGAAAAATGTCCCATGAGGGCTAGAAAATGGATAATAAGGAGAAACGAATTGAATGCTTCTAACACTATATTGAGAGAGATGGCGTTAGAAGATGCCGAAGGCTATTGCAATCATTTGCGTATTTCGGAAGAACAATTTGATGTATGTACTGTTATCTAAGATTTAAAAAAAAATCCAAAAACAGGACACAAATATGCGAGCGGCTATCCCGGCAAAAACTAAGTAAAAAATTACGCCAAGATACCTGGCGTAATTTGTCTAAGCCTATTTTATGGTAAAATTACTAATGAATCGTGGCAAATAAAAATATGAACATAGTCACCTCTCTTGGGAATCATGCGACGTGTTGGCAGCTGGGGTGTATGACTCTCCCTCGGCATTCTTGTCATATCTGAAAATTGAAAATACTTTTTATAATATTTGTATCTCAAATATTACCTTTGATTTAACTTGACAACTAATAATGTATGGACATATGTGTGTTGTCGAAGAGTCTCTCGTAGAAGACTTAAAATTCTTTTGGAAATATGTTATCCCAAAAAGAAAATGGAACACACCGATTATTATGTCATTCGATTGTAAACAATCACAAAATCTACAGGAAACTGTTAATCTGTTTGCTGAGTTTTTTGGTGGTGTATATGCTATTAAAAGTGTAGACAGTGAGTACCTACTCTTGTTCTAATATGGTTGAGAACCTTGTTATATCTGACTGTACAGTAACTATAGATGACGTTATATCTAAGCTGACGAGTCTCCATTCCCGCAAATCTGCAGGACCCGATAAAGTTCTTTCACTTGAGTAAGGAAGACACTTGAATAAGGCAACATTGAAGGATCGACTCTGAATACGGGTGTTAGTGTACTTGGGACGCTTTAGTGAGTTATATGATTGTATGTAAGAGTCTGTTATTTATTTTATATAACGGGAGACTTATATTGTATTATAATTGTATATTGAGATGGAACCTACAGACAAGCAGCCATGTGGCAGCTTCGTGGGACTATCTATACATTGTCTAAAAAAAAAAAAAAAATTTCAGTCAATGAAGATCAGCTTAGTAAAAACAAAAAAAACCGAAAAAGGGGTGGGGATTTTACCCACGCTACATGATAGTACATAAGGCCTTTTTAAATATCTCCTCAGTGGTAGCATATCTCAAATAGTTTTTATTTTACTACCGCTGAGAAGATGTACAAGTTAAAACAGGTATTATTAACATATTTTAAATTATAATTAGTAAGTGAAATTTGCATACAAATAACTGAACATCGTACCGCTCGACCGGGGTACGTACGCGATGCGGTATCGATACTTTTCGGAGTCAGAAATTTCGGGAAATTTTGGCAGAAACGGGCTATGAATGGTACATTTTATAAAAGTTAACCCTTAAATGCATACTGTAGCAAAACTGCAACATACCGTTCAAACCACCTTTAACTCTTTGGTGTATACTTAATGCATGCCGTTTTAGAATTATCAAGTTCACGGTAATATATTTTATCGAGTGGCATCACCTTTTTTTTCTTTCGCGAATGTCAAATGTCACTTTTTCCTTAACAAAGTGAAGATTCTCTGAAATTGGTTGGAGGTTAGAATTACAGTTTTGTTTTGCTGTTATTATTTTGATTTTCTTTGGTAAGTAGATACAATAATACAATACTAACTAACTAACAAACCATCACGCCGTTTCCCCGCAGGGGTAGGCAGAGAGGACGGACCGCCAAACAACTCGGTCTTGGCACACACTTCTTGCCTCATTCACATTCATACATCGTCTCATACATACTCTTCTATTATTCTGACTCTTGACATGGCCTGACTTGAGTATCTGATTCACTTGATCGTGCCATGTCTTCTTCGGGCGTCCCTGACTTCTGCTACCATTCGCATTTGCATCATATATCCTCCTTACACTCCTATCTTCGCTCATTCGCTCAACATGCCCAAACCATCTAAGCGTCCCTTTCTTAATCTTACTCATTACGCTTACATCAGCCTTGCACTCTTTGCGGATCTCCACATTCCTCACACGATCAAACATGGTTTTACCACACATACGCCTCAGGGATCTCATTTCAACAGCATTCAATCTACTTTCATCCTTTCTTTGCCAGTTCCATGCCTCACTTCCATACATCAAGGTAGGTACCAGCCCTCCGTTGTGGACTGCTAACTTCGCTTCTTTGGACAATTTTTGTTTGCGCCAACGGCGTTCAGTCCTCCATTAACGGAATTACCTGCATTTACCCTTCTTTCAATATCTCTGTCAGCCTTCCCATCAATTATCCATGTATTGAATAACCACGGTGACATTACGCAGCCTTGTTTAACACCTTTTGTGATATCAAACCACCCCGTAAAACCACCGTTTACCCTAACACATGCAACGCTTCCCTCATACAGAGACGCAATTGCCTGAGTCAGATTTGTATTCACTCCATACTTGGACAACACCTTCCATAGCTTTTTCCTGTCGACTCGGTCGTATGCTTTTTGTAGATCTACAAAGGCACAGAAAAGTTTCTGGTTTTTTGCCAGAAACTTCTCAGTGAGCATACGCAATGAGAAGATCTGGTCCATGCACCCCCTTCCACTCATAAAAGCACCTTACACATCCCATATTTTATCTTTTGTTTCCTTTCTTACTCTTTCAATCAAAATTCTACCATACAGCTTGCCAACTGAACTTAGCAGGCTAATAGCCCTATGGTTCCCACATTCCATACGTGACCCTTTACCTTTGTATAATGGCATGATAACAGCCCTTCTCCAGTCTAAAGGCGTATAACCTTCCTTTAAACATTGGTTAAAAAGATTGCACAACCATGTGAGAATTATACGGCTACCTCCTTTAAAATATTCAGCAGCAATATTGTCAAACCCGACAGCCTTACCATTTTTCATACATTTAATCGAACTTTCTATCTCATCCATGCTGATTTCGGTAACATTCACTCCATCGTCATTCATATCCGATTCGCCGCTGGAATCACTGTCACTCACTTCGCTTTCGAAGACTTCCTCGAAATAATTCATCCATCTCTGTTTTATTTTTTCCTCATTCGTCAACATTTTTCCATCTTTTGATTTCGAGACAAACAAAAAGTTAGACAAACTGCTAAAAAGCATTTTATCGGAACTTTTTCGCTTTATATTTGTCAAGTGTGTAATATATGTAAAAAGAAAAATTAAAAAAACTAACACACAAAGTTTTGAAGTTGTAAATTCTATAGTATCTGACAACCGGGTGGAATAAATATAATTGCATTGTAATTTTCTTTTTCTTTTATTTTTTCCCAATTTTTACATTAATTACATACAATATTATATAAATCAATGCGAATAATGGGAACCCAATAAGACGCAGCCTGTGCGTGGGTAATATATAAGTTGTATTACTGTACCAAGAAATAAACAAACTAAAGGAATATAAAACAAAAACGAGATTATATTTTGTCTCAGCGGTTTGTATAAAAAGTGTTTACAATAGTGTATAGTGAAGTTTTAAGTTATAATAATTTATTATAATAATATGACAAGTACTGATATTAATAAGTATTTATTTTGCTTGTAGCGATGCTACGAGATTCATCTAGAACGTCTCACCCATACATAAAGCATCGTAACATAATGCGAAGCGTTCCAATCTTGCTACCTACCCGTCTACGAGAACCTACTTGCGAGCGAACTACCTACAACAATACGTTGTGAGTTGGACTAGAAAATTACGCGTATTCGCTTGAAGGTTCGAGCCTATTGCCTAGGCATAATTCCAGCGTCAACGAAAGTACCAGAAGTACACAGACTGAGCGAGTGACCCGTAGTTTACCAGCGATCTCGCGCAGCTACTGATGCCATCGACCGGGCTATATAAATAGGCCCGACGCAGCGAGCAGTCAGTCAACGGGACTCCAACTGGATCACAGCGCACTGGCCCCATCGTTCCCGGCCAGTGCTACACCGGATCACAGCCCTGGTTCCAGCACATCTGACCAGCGCTACATCCACGCACCTAGACCACGCGGCACCCTCGATGGTCTATGCATCTCCTGCACAACCGCCGACGAGGTCCACTGCACCATCGGCATTCCTGTTCAGCAATGGAGTACCCGGAAGACCCATGGCCTTCACCAGTACCTGAGATGTACACGAGTCCAGTCACCAGCAGCGGCGTCGACTCACGACCCGCACATTGACCAACACTTTACCGCCTGCATCCGGAGTCTTCATCATCGGTCCTAAAATCAACTCATATACGGCATCCTGACTCAATAAAACACTGTGACCTTCACAAAATCTTTCATTTCGTGCCTCCTCGCGTGATCCCCAAACCCTTGATCGAATTACATTAGTAATACTAGTTTAAAAAATTACTTTGACCCAACACAAGAGGCCCTGAGGAAAATAATTTCCCTCAAACTTTCCCGCCTATGTTATCTTTGGGGTGCTGCGTGGAGGGTTTTTTTAAGGCGAGGAAGAAACATTGTATGAGCGGTGGGTAGGAGTCTAGGGATTAGTGTGTTCAGGAGTGACGGTCGAATGAGTATTAATAGATGTTATATAAACAAAATATTCTTTAATTTTATGTCTTATTTTACACAATAAATGTCCAATTTCCTTCGCGGTTATATTTCCGTGGATTTAATGAAAAATATGATGCTGAACAAACCCTACTGTTTCAATATGATTGCTTTCTCTAATTATCAAACGAATCGTGATAAAGACCCGTTCTCATGTGGTCAATCTTACCCGTGGGTGCTCGTTTGGCGTGTTTCCTGACTGCAACGGTACCGAAAGGATCAATGATGCTAGTTCCTCGGGGCACCTTCAATTGCAATAACGGTAGAATAAAGACAGATATCTCACCTGATACCTGTGCTCTAAAAATTGCAATTTGCTATTTTTGTGGAATCTATTAAAAAAACCGCCCATTTCTGCAAAGGATTTTTTTAAAAACGACAAAGTCAGTGGAACAGAGCCACGAATAGTAGTACTTCATAGTAGTAGCCATACTCCCCTCAGGTATAGAAATTTCAGTAATACTTCACCTGGTGCGGGTGTAGAATCACTCTACGTCGTTCTTCTATGTTGTCTCATTCGCCGACAGCAAAATCATTTGTCACACGAGAAGTGCCCAATAGTTGTAGTCGTGACAAGAAAAAGGTTTTTCTTCACTCTGGGTAAACATATGAGTTTTAAGTTGGCTCTTTGTGGAACATGCAAATTTGTAGTCGGAACACGAAAAGAAAACAGCTGCAACTATTTATTTATTTATTTATTTTATTTATTTATTTATTTAACGCCCAGAGGGCTTTTACATGTGGGTGGTACAAATTTAATGACAGTTTTGAAACATAAGAAAGAAAAGAAAGAAATAATAAAAATAAAATTACATAAGTATATGCGAGAAACAAAATTAAAAATAACAAGAACATAAATTAAAAAATACAGCGATTTGACTGGTTTACAAAAATATAACTTCCATTTGGGAATAGTATTGAAATAGGTCTTTTACATAATCCACAAAATTCGCAAAGTTAATATTGAATATATCGACATCACCTAAGTATTGGTTTCCCATAGTGTGAAACCGTTGTATTGGGGAGTTCGCAATGTAATTGCGCTTATGTGTGTTGCAGTGGAATAGTGTATTTTGTCGTGTTGTTATTGTAGGTATTCGTAAGTTTATGAGTTGCAGAAGTTCGCAACAGTCGAATTTAGAGTTTAGAATCTTGAATAAAAAAGTTAAGTCGTTTATTTTACGCCTGTCTTCCAATGTGTGTATTTTTAGAGTGTTTAATAAGAAATGATATTGTAAGTCTTCTAGTTGAATATTTAATTTAAAATTTATAAAACGCATAATTTTTTTTTGTATTCGCTCAATGTTATTAATGTGAATTTTGTAAGAGGGAGACCAAACTACTGAGTTATATTCAATTATGCTTCTAACTAGAGATATGTATAACAGTTTAATGGCTTGTATGGAGTTAAAGTTTTTAGTTGTTCTTAATACGAAGCCTAGTGTTTTCATGCCTTTGTTTACAATTTGGTGGATATGATTGGCGAAACTTAGTTTTTCATCCAAAATAATTCCGAGATCTCTCATTTCCGTGACTCTTTCTAAAGCTGTATTGTTAATGGAATATTCAAATAAAACAGGATTTTTATTTCTGCAGAAAGTCAGGGTTTTGCATTTGTCTACATTTAAAAACAGATTATTTTGTACGCACCAATCTTTAAACTTATTAATATTTGATTGTAGTATTTGGCAATGATTTACATCAGTTATTTTTTTGTATAGCTTGATGTCATCAGCAAAGAGCAATACCTCGACATCGTCGAAGCAATTTGTTATATCGTTAATGAAAATGAGAAACAAAACCGGACCAAGGTGACTACCTTGCGGTAGGCCACTGGTCGCACAGAAAGCTTTCGATAGCAAAGATTTTATTTTAACAAATAGTTTACGATTAGTTAAATAGCTAGTAAACCATATTAGCATTTTGTCTCTTACTCCCAGGGCAAATAGTTTTCGGGTGAGTAGTTTATGGGATACTTTGTCGAATGTTTTTGAAAAGTCTGTATATATGCAGTCGACTTGTTTATTTTTTGCAAAAGATTCTAATATAAAGTTTTGAAATATTGTTACGTTAGTTGCGGTTGATCTACCTTTGATAAAACCGTGTTGTTTTTGGTCGATTAGTTTTATTAATTTGGGATAGATTTCATCAAGGACCATTGATTCAAAAAGCTTAGAAAGTACTGACTGTATACAAATGGGGCGATAATTGGTTATGTCAGTGTCGTCTCCTTTTTTGAGGATAGGTGTAATGAAGTTCGATTTCCAGCGGCTTGGAAAATATCCAAGCCGCTGGAAAAAAAGGAACAAGAGGCGGTTGAATAGTACTGTAAGCGGTTTAGATAATGCATTGGAGCATTTTTTAAGGAATATTGGTGGAATGTTGTCTGGGCCAGCAGATTTGTCAGTGTCTAAGGAAAGTAATTTCTGTTCGAAAGATTTTTGTGTGATATGGCAATTTGTTAAGTGTGTAGTATTACTAAATTTGTATTCGGGTATTTTATCATCGGGGGTTTCGTCATCGTATACGTTTTTGAAGAAATCTGAAAAAAGGTTTACAATGTCTTGTGTATTGTTTGCACTGATTCCATTCATTTGCATTATTGGTGGGTAATCCGTGTTTTCATTGTTTATTTTTTTAAGAAATTTCCAGAGATTTTTGGATTTAAAAACATTATTCTCGATGGTAGTTATGTACATTTTGTAGCAATGTTTAGAAAAATCTTTACATTTTTTCCTAGTTTCCCTAAAGTGTATATAATCAGCTATGGATTTGCTTTGTTTGAATTTTTTGTGTTGACTTTTTTTTTTACTTTTTTGCTGAAGAGAGGCAGTTAGCTCCGATGAGAACCAAACTGGGTAAGTATACTTTTTGGGCGTGTAAAAAGGTATATAGGATTTAATAGTGTTAGAAAATGTAAAATAAAGTATGTCTAAAGATTTATCAATATTTTCATCAGACAAAAAAGACCAGTCTATATTTGAGAGATGGCAGTTAATTGAGTCAAAGTCTGCTCGTTTAAAGTTCAGAGTTTTTTGTTCAGGTTTGGCATCGTTATCACAGGGTATGTTTAATTTCGTGTATAGGGGAGGATGGTGATTGTCGGCAGGTAGGAGCGGATCATTAGACAGTTCTACAGATATTTTAGGGATGTTTGATAGTACCAAGTCTAGTAAGCGATCGTTATCATTATAGATGAAATTGTGCTGGTACAGGTTTAAAAAATTTGCTGTGTCCAAGATTTCTCGTGCCCGGTCATTTTCGCTTTCGTTTGTGATGTAGCCGCTGTCGTTGGATTCCCATTTTAGATTTGGAAGGTTGTAGTCTCCAAGAATAACAAGTTTTGAGTTTGGATATTTTGACAGGAGATGTTCAACGTCTTCACAATGGTTTCTGTATGTTTGAATATCGGAGAGTGGTGGTAGGTAGGTGGTTCCCATAATATTTTTTTCCAGTCCAGTAGAGATTTGCACAAATAAATGTTCAATGTTGTTGTTTTTCGTCGGTAACTTCCTAGATGAGTACTTTCGTTTAATTGCTCCTTTAATCCTCCTTTCGTTTAATCCTCCACCTCTTGACTTCGAACTTGATCTGGCATTTCTGTCACAACGAAAAATTTTGTAGTTAGTAAGTCCAAGTTCAGATGATTTTATTGCAGAGTAAAGCCAGGTTTCCGTAAGTGCATATACGTAATGATGATGGGACGGAAGAGCTGCGTGTAGATCGTCTAGTTTTGTTCGTAGTCCACGGATGTTTTGGTAGTATATTTTCAGCTTAGTTATACTCGTTTTTTTGGATGGATGTTGACTATTTAAGGTGACGAATTTATATACTTTATAGTTATGTCCGTTTCTCCATTGGCTTTACGTTTTTCAAGTTCCGTCCGTTAGGTGCTTTTGCTGTGCTGGGGTCGAGTCAGAGTAAATGCGTACATTATTCTTTAAGAGATATTTTTTTCCTTGTAGTATTCTGGCTGTCTGGGAGTCTTCAAACTGGATTTTAATTGGTCTTGGCTTGTTATTATTATTATTACCAAATCGGTAAACTTTAATAATTTTATTTTTTGCAGGTATATCTACATTGGAAATTATTTCCGTTACTGCAGTTTGGTCATCCAAGATTTTGTCAGTAGCTGTTACCTTTGCACTTTCAGGTACATTGCACAAAATAATATTTTTCGACCTCTCCGTAATTTCGTTCATTTCGTGGATTACCTCACAGATATTAATATTGTTTTGAGATGGAATAATTTTTTAAATATCTTAGTATGCCCGCATACAAAGATATATATATTACAGATATCGTAGCAGCCGCTTATGAGTCACGCTATCATAATAGAAAGAGAAGTACAATAAAATATTAAGTTGTACGTCTTCAAAGATGCCCCGCACGCTAAATACTATAAAATACGAAATCACGATAATAGATGCACCGCGTGCTAACTACTAAATGTTACGACTAGATTGAACATTAAAAACTCTTTTTAAAATTCCAAGCTTAACAACAGTTGGAAGACCTAAAACTGATTGACATTCTATATTTGTGACAAAAAAATAATATTATTTGTTTTTTTTATTATTATTATTATTTATTTTATTTAATTAAACTGAAATTCAATAATATAATTATTATATTTGATTTTAATTAAATTAAAAAAAAATACATAGAGTTCTACGAATTAAACACAAAAACAATAAATATTATTATCTATGACTTCTTCATTAATTTGACATACAAGATCACACTGCCCAATAATCGGTATTTTATTACCTCCAAAACCAGACACATTTACATAACCCTTTTTTTAAATAAAATTTAATAAATTTAACTTTTTAAAGTTTGATAATGACATGACCTTTATGTCAGCTTCTGTATCCAAAATAAATAAATCTAAAATCATTTCTAAAATTTTATTATTAATTAATAAATCTAAGTGCCATGCTTGACTTGAAGTATTGTTACTATATATGTTTCTTATTGTTCCAACGTAATGAACTTCAGAGCATGTGATGTTTTGAATACCAACATAAATAAACGATAAATAATAAACGAACGTGCTCCAAAAAATTTTTTTGTCTAGACTAGCAACATGGGATAGATTACAGGCCTTGAGTAAACACATTCCCACAAGAAGGGATAAAATACGGGCAGTCGAGTCTTGAACTTGGATACGTTGACAGCCCCGAGAAATGAATACAAACCAGAAGTGATGTGTGAGATTACAATTAATTAGTGAATTCAGATGGTGTTAGAAAGCTTTGTTAGTTTTTGAATTAAAGTGAAAGATTATTGATCCGGTGTGTTGGGGACGGATCTAGCACCGTCGCAACGCGGAATCATAGGAAATGGAAAGGTTCGGAATGCCGACTTACCCTTTTCTTTTCTTCCACGGTTTTCAATCCTTCTTTGCGCTGGTTCACAACAATTCACAAATTTCACCACGCGCGAGCTCACGGTGGCTTTGAATTTTCGACACGGTCGATAAAGGGGGCTCCGTAATCAAACGATGTTGACAGGACAAATATTTTAACTCAACTAACGTCGGCATAGGAGAGGAGAGGAGTTGGGTAGATAGGCCACAATAATTTTAGAAAGGATATAAAGGTAGGTAGCACGATGCTAGGTGTTTGTGTGAAGTGAAAGTGTGTTAGACTAAACGTGATTTCGTAAATATGTAGTTCAAACTAAGTGACTTGTCTTAAAAACATGGAAATGATAAAAATAATGATTGCGTTTTTAAAACAGAGTGAAAGTACTTAAAGGCGGGAAGTGGTTAATCGGGCTAGGTTATTGATTTGGCGAGATGGCATTTATCCACGGAGACCGAAAACCAGAGAAACAAATATATCATTAACTGTGGGTTCGAATCCTAACAGATTAGGGAGGTACAATTTTATTTACAGGAATATTTAATTACCCTTTTAAAGTCTTAGGGAGGGGACAAAAAGTGAACAAATTGCCAGGATTTCACTAAAAGGAAGAAGGAATGCCGGATTTAGCTATATAGTGTGTAACCAGGTAAGCTTCACACTAGGATTTGGAGGTGACTAACAGGGTGAGTTTTTTATATTATTTATTAAACAACAGAAGTCCCTTTTAAAGGACGGATACAGCATCCCCTGTCGTCCAAATAATGTTTCGAAAGGGAATGTGTCAATCAGACTATCTACCAGCTGAAAAAGGGAGACGGGCCGATGACCTTTTCATATATAGGCCGAGGCGTGGTGTACAGTCAGTCAAAGGGGGAGTTTTGCTAGCGTATGACCGCCCGAATAGAAAGCGATCGGATGCAACCAGACAGAACAAAATGAATACCTTTCGTCTGTTATTTGACTTTTCTAATTTAATACTTTTCATATATTGTTTGACTTTCTAAGTTACGAATTGGGATGCACAAAAACAAATCTAGATTCAAAAGAGGGAGATGGTAATCTCCGAAATAAAACTACCAACCGAACAACTTTTCTCAACAGGTACCTTTCGAGAGGTAGGCAGCCTCTTTAAATTAAATGCAAAAATCAAACCAATTATCCGTTTATACCTACCTGAGAGGATAGGTATTCAGTAGAAGTTACCCATACCTAATACACGAGGGTGCTAGTAACCTCATAAAATAAATACTGGAACCAAATATTAAAATACAGACAGTCCTCATCCTAAATTTGGCATTTCGAGTAGACCTTACATATATCTCACATGATAATTGGCTGAATGGGTAGGCACACAACCTATCGCTAAAGGCAAGCTAAATGTCGACAAGATCGTCGTGTGTTATCTATGTTATTGACCTAGAAAGGGATGTAAATCCCCGACGACGAGGGAGTTACAACGTTTTCTAGAGGTGGCACGTAACTTAGGACCTTACGTGTCACATTTTCGCGACTAGATTCGTGACAAGGGATGTCATGGCTTTCCCCTTCTACACTCAGTAAAGTAGATTATCCTGGAGGTGTATGAGATTGGGGCAATTCTGAAATTGGTGAAGAGACCTGGTTTTCTTTATTCTGGCGTGACGGTTGCCGATTTGGAACAAGGGGAGACCCGGCCGGTTGTGATATCCAGACACGCAGATATCGATTGCCTTGTTCAAATTATCATCCATCAGTTTTGTTTGGTAAGCGGAGGAGCCAAACTTAGTTTGATCGAATTCATCTCCTTTCCTCTCCTTCCACTCCCAAAATATATACATGGATGGCGCCGACCACTAACACCATAAATT
>JAIUSX010000917.1:0-22752 GCA_026573805.1 Hesperophylax magnus | reverse complement strand
AATTTTCAATTATTACTTTTATTAGTTTGCGAGGAAAATAACAAAATATCCAAAAAAAAATTAAGTCATTCATCTCAAAATTAGCTTTGAGGAGATACAGCATATTGACACATCGCGACTCGCGCGTGGTATTGATAACTGTCGATATGTGAGGTCAATAGACTTTAACTCAAACATCCTGTCTCCCGCACGGCAACGGCATTGTAATGGCAAAATAGTGTATTTGTGGGGTTGATCTGGCAAAATGCTGTATTTTTAGTTGAAATGTTCTGCCTATATATGTTTATAAGTGTTCTTTTTCGCAGTTAACAACATTGTGCTATCATCAATTCCTTGGGAAGTAACCACAATAAACTAATAAAAGTAAGTTCATATGACATAACTCAACAAATGGAATTGATTGAGTGCTTGGAATCCAAAATGTTGTATCTGTAAATACGGCATATTAATAATACGGTTTAACCCCTCAGGCAAATTTGTTCGCTTTTGGGAACAGCTTTTATGGTCTAACGGAAATCGTTGAAAGTTTGGAAAAAAAAATAGGTGACAATAAAGTTTGTAATACATTTGTCTAATAAAATATGTGTTTTTATTTATTTATTCCATATGAGTAATTTTAGTTACAAAAAACGTAAGGTCACCTAAAAACATTGATTTGTTTCATTAAAAATTTTAATATTTCTTAAATTAATAACAATAAATAATAATAATAATTGGATGACTTGTATCGCGCCGTTTTTGTGCAAAATCACCTCAAGGGCGCTATTTATTATATTTTTATTTCTAATAATAAAATTTGAAAACATATTTCGTTACATTTCAAAAACAGTTCTGAGTTTTTGGATTTTAGTGCAAAGCGGAAATACTCCAACCTTCTAACAGAATATGCCAGAGGCCTGAGGGGTTAATAAAATATTTAATTAAATTGTACAACTCCAAACTTACCTCCACTTTGACTATATATCGCTCAAAGGGAAAGGTGGTCACCAACGTGGGGTTCTGAAGGGCCTTCAGGACATGAAGGTAGGGGGGGAAGTAGGTCTCACATTCTATCAACAAGTAGCTTTCACTAAACATTTTCTCAGTAATGGGGGCTCCTCCTGCTACTTCCGCTGACACCTGCAACAAATAGCCAAATGTTTACATATATATATGCCAAATGCATCGTACGAAAACCACCAAAAACTATTACACCAATTAAAAAGAATAGCTGACGTGTCAAACGTAATAATCCTTGGAGACTTCAATTATTCCAAATTGGTATGGCCCATTACAGAAGTGCGTAATTCAAACAGCCCCGAGGCCTTATTTGAGGATATGTACTTGAACAGTAACTAATGGAAACTGGTAGATAAGCCTACAAGATACAGGGACAACAATACCCCATCTCTATTGGACTTGGTCCTGTGCAATGATGAACATCTCATTACTGATATAAAATATCTAGCACCTATAGGCAAAAGTGACCATATATGTTTGTTGACAAGTCTACAAGTAAGTACCAGCCATAACAACGAATCCTCCGGCCCGAGAGGCAAGAAGCCGAGACCCAACTATCACATAGCAGATTATGATAAAATAAATGAAACCTTAAGCACTCATGATATAATGTGGTCTCTCGTGGAAACCACTACAACTGAAGAAAAGTGGAACTTTTTTGGAAGAGAAGATTGTGTCAAAAATACCACTATTCAAAGGCAATAAAAACCACAATAAGAACAAACCTTGGATCGACAAACACATACTAGCATTGATTAAAGAGAAAAAGAAAGCCTGGGATGGTTATAGATTATCCAGAAAACACATGGGGAATGTAAATGAGATTGAAAATGAGTATTACAGAGAATATAAACTGAAAAATAACTACCTTTTGTCGCAGCTAAGAAATACCAGAAAAAACTTTGAGCAAAAATTGATTGACAGCGGACAGAAACCATTTTACAGTTATATAAGGAAACAGATTGCCTCGAAAGTGTCTACTCCAACCATACTATATAACTTCTCTAACGAAACAGTTACCAGTGAGATAGACATAGAGGATTCGTCGGGCTCTCGGAGCAGCCTGACGCGTTTTGGTCGGTCTCGTCTTTCTTCGACAATTACAAGGGAAATTTCATATATTCCGCCCTTAAAAGTGTCAATAAATGTTCCTTACTGTATTCAAGTTGCTTAAGTGTACTAAAAACTAATTTTACTGTGACCAGTGTGGACGTATAACGACTTTAAGAATAGATGACAAATAATATTGTTAACCCTAAGATGTGTGAATTCCAGTGTCTATAATACGAGACCAGTGCTTTGAACATTCACCAGATGTGATCATCCCTTCGGCCCTTGCCCCTTGCCCCTCGTCCACCCGCACCAATACTGCAAACCCCGCTGTCCGACGCATACAGTGTAAGAATAAAAGAGAGTTGGATGAATTATTTCGAGGAAGTCTTCGAAAGCGAAGTGAGTGACAGTGATTCAAGCGGCGAATCAGATATGAATGACGATGGAGTGAATGTTACCGAAATTAGCATGGATGAAATAGAAAGCTCGATTAAATGTATGAAGAATGGTAAGGCTGTCGGGTTTGACAATATTGCTGCTGAATATTTTAAAGGAGGTAGCCGTGTAATTCTCACATGGTTGTGCAATCTTAAAGGAAGGTTACACGCCTTTAGATTGGAGAAGGGCTGTGATCATGCCATTATACAAAGGTAAAGGGTCACGTATGGAATGTGGGAATCATAGGGCTACTAGCCTGCTAAGTTCAGTTGGCAAGCTGTATGGTAGAATTTTGATTGAAAGAGTAAGAAAGGAAACAAAGGATAAAATATGGGATGTGCAAGGTGCTTTTATGAGTGGAAGGGGGTGCATGGACCAGATCTTCTCATTGCGTATGCTCACTGAGAAGTTTCTGGCAAAAAACCAGAAACTTTTCTGTGCCTTTGTAGATTTACAAAAAGCATACGACCGAGTCGACAGGAAAAAGCTATGGAAGGTGTTGTCCAAGTATGGAGTGAATACGAATCTGACTTAGGCAATTGCGTCTCTGTATGAGGGAAGCGTTGCATGTGTTAGGGTAAACGGTGGTTTTACGGGGTGGTTTGATATCACAAAAGGTGTTAAACAAGGCTGCGTAATGTCACCGTGGTTATTCAATCTATACATGGATAATTGTATGCATGAATTGAAAGAGGTGGGATTGGGCGCGAATTTGAATAATTTGAAAGTATGTTGCCTGTTGTATGCTGATGATGCGGTGCTGATTGCTAATAGTATAGATGATCTACAGTCTCTCGTGTCTAGGATGAACGAAGTATGCATGAAGAATGAGTTAATGATGTAAGTAAGTCTAAAGTAATGGTGTTTGTAAGAGAGAGTACGAAAACAGTGTGCAATATAATTGTGAATGAGGAATACTTGGAGCAGGCGGATGAGTTTGTGTATTTAGGAAGTATGTTTACGAGAGATGGGAAGGCTGACAGAGATATTGAAAGAAGGGTAAATGCGTTGGCGCCAACAAAAAAATTGTCCAAAGAAGTGAAGTTAGCAGTCCACAACGGAGTGCTGGTACCTACCTTGATGTACGGAAGTGAGGCATGGAACTGGCAAAGAAAGGATGAAAGTAGATTAAATGCTGTTGAAATGAGATCCCTGAGGCGTATGTGTGGTAAAACCATGTTTGATCGTGTGAGGAATGTGGAGATCCGCAAAGAGTGCAAGGCTGATGTAAGCGTAATGAGTAAGATTAAGAAAGGGACGCTTAGATGGTTTGGGCATGTAGAGCGAATGAGCAAAGATAGGAGTGTAAGGAGGATATATGATGCAAATGCGAATGGTAGCAGAAGTCGGGGACGCCCGAGGAAGACATGGCACGATCACAAACAGGTTCCACTCTAAACATACTTCAAGTATTCTATTCCCGTTGTCATTCGTTCTTTTATCCCCAAACATACCTAAGGCCGATTCAAATCCGCCACGTCTAATTCCTACCCACCCATTCAAATCGCCTGCCATTATAATTCTTTCGTTCATATTTTTTAGTCTCATTACATCATTCACACCAGTCCAAAAATCATCTTTCACTTCATCGCTTTCAGAATTAACAGGGGCGTAGCAAATAACAAGAAACACCCTTATCAAACCGATTTTAAATCTGATCCACATTATTCTGGGACTTACACATTCATACTGCAACATACAATCAATCATTCTGGGAGACAGTAGCGCTGCAACACCGTGATAAGCCTTCTCCATATCTGGTCTCCCAGACCAAATGACGAGCCTATCATTATGCTGCGTTGTACCGCTACCTTTTTTCATACTCTCTGTTATACAAAGTACGTCCAAACATTTGCTCACCATTGTATCACACAGTTCGTTTTTTCCATTATTTATTTCCATTCCTCCTCTAATGTTTGTAATATTTTCATACTTTCGGTCTTGCTTTTTATTATATTAAACAATATAAAATTTTCTTCTCTCTTGGCTATGATCGATACTTCTTTTTTTTTCTAAGGCTTTGCATATGTGTTCGCAGGGATGGAAAATTCCTCCCCTACAACACATAAGCCTCCATGAAAATTGGACCCTTAATTTCTTTGATAACTTCAGAAAGCTACTTAAAGCCCTCTTGTACTGTATATCTTTATAGACATATGTACTTAACTAATTAATACGTTATTTACGAAATTGAACGCAAATATTTTCGTATTTATATTGTAATTAAATTCCATCAAACGTTGTGTAATTTTTTGATTTATGATATAGGATTTTAATTACTTTCATTTTTGTGGTAACCCTCTTGGTTCTGATCGAGGCGTTGAGTTTCAAAATTTACTTGGTCTTTCCATTGCAAACCTAGACTTAAATGATTTCTCTGAATGAGCTAGCTTTCCTATTGTAACTATTCTGATTTCCTACACCCTAACAAAGTCGTAGTTAAACGCTGATAAAAGATATTATACATGTTTATTTGGACAGGTAATTAAATATAACTCAAATGGTTAATTGTTAGTAAGTTTGGCAATGATTTTGGTAAATTCATGTGTCTGTTTGGCGCCACTCCTTTTTGATTCTGCTGCTATAAGGTACATGTAAAGAATGATTTAGTAGGTTAATGTAATTAGTTAAATGTATATTTGACGAACTCGGAATAGCCCTTTGCCTGCAAAATTTGGCTCCTATCCTCCAGCAAGTAAACGAGATGATCGTGAGTCAACAAGAAATTTGCACAATCTTTTGACACGGCTCTTTGATTGATACCTAAGTTATCGCGTCCCAAAAAGCCTTCCACGTCATCATGCACTGCCTTCAAGTTTCCCCTCGGGTCCCGATACCTCCAAATTCCATCTCCTCCAAGGTCTACTATTTACTTAGGGCGAACCGGTTTCGTCCTATATACAATCATATACTCACGGTTGGTGTGGACTTACGGGTCGTGAATCCTCATTCCACGTTTAAAAGAGAATGCGAGAGTGGTCTACCGACCTAAATGCAAGCTGTATGCAGGTCCGCATTCTCCAGTAAACAGTACATACGAATAAATATATGTATACATACGTTTTTGGGAAGGGTTTATAACTTGCAATACAAGGCTATTTACCTCGCATCCCAAGCTCGGATCTCGCACAAAGAGTTCTGCGAAACTCTAAGTTTGGTTACCGAATAAATACGTACTAATAAGGTTATACTAATAAATACTAGTAGAATAAGATCTTATTTGATAGTTTGTTTTGGAGAGCTATCGAACTCCAGGCTTTTTGTTTGGTTTTGACGTTTTTATTTAAGAGAATCGTCATCTCTATTTGGTTTGGTTAATGGTCTTGTTATAGGAGCGACCACTGCCTCCTATTGGGTGAACTGTATTTGTTTTAAATTTTACCTCCAGGGTTCAACATTAATTTTTGTTCATCCTATCCCGTGATTTCTCAATTGTTTCAAGTAGTTGATTGCCGCATTAGAGAGTACTCGACTCTCAAATGTCTCAGGCAACTGATGGGGTTTTGTATGAGCACCCAATCAATAACATTCAAATGTTTTGTATAATTATTCGATATAAATCTTACTAACCCGTGATTTTTCAATTGTTGATTGTGAATGATAGGTATTTGTAAGCACGCAGCTTCTAGCTGTTTCAGGTAACTAATAAAATCTATGCGACCATCTAATCAATGGTATTCAAATGTTTCATGTAATTTTTCGATATAAATCTGGCTAACCCGTGATTTTTCAATTGTCGTTTGTGATTGATCCATATCGCTGCACATTGCACAATGACATCCTGATGAATATCCTTATAACTCTAATAAATTATCTAGTTACGGCCAAGGTCGTTTTCAAACTATGCAGTTGACTGACCCAATTCTTCAGTGTATGCTTTGTTTATCAACAAATCGAATAGTATAAACATCTCATCTGACCCACTAACCCAGATGTGAGATTGTTTATTTAAGAAATATTTCTACCTCTCCCTATGATTCAGTTTCGTTACCCTCTATTGTGCATAGTCAATTTAAAATATTTTTAATTCCTTTATTGAAGTTAAACTATTTACTTCATTACCCGAATTTAGTAAATTTACTAGAGTTTAATTGAAGAATAAATATATATATATATAAGTACACATATCTCGACTGTCAAAATATGTTAACTAAGAGTATATATATTAATAAATAAATATAAAATATATGATTCTACATAGTCTGGAATATTAATAAATACATATTTTCTTTTTCAATAATATAGATATGTCCTCGGTTAGGTATTAAAAATCGCTACCATTTCGATGCTTCGATTAATAAATAAAATACATATATATAATTACATTACTCATATATATATTCTTTATATACAATATATTATTTTATATTTATATATATATACACAAATACACAATATACATATTTTAATGTGTAAATCTTTGTTTTGTTGTTTTAATAATTTAAATGATATACCATTGATCAGCTGTATCTCCTCACTCCTAGGTCCTGAAAATTATTTATAAAAGGAAAACTCACCCCACCAAGGTTTTTCCGATTGGGTTCTACACAACAACCTTGCCGAAGAAAATTCTACCTAATTAACTGTATTTTCCAACCAATTTCAAAATAAATCTTTTCGACTATTTATTCCTATTTAATTTTTATTCTTGCTTGATTCATATAAATTAGCTGATATTTAATATTTGTGATATAGATGTGCCGGAAAATTATAAATTATTTAGGTCGAACTATTTTTTGTTGTTTTCACTCTTTTTTATTTTTTTTTATTTTTTTTTATATAAATTTATAAGAAAATTCATCCCGAATTGCGCAAACTTTTAAATATTTCGATTCTGAATAAATTAAATATCTGTTTAAAACTTTCTTCTAAATTTCACTGTTTTCACCAATATTTTAAAGTATCTACGATTATTTTTTTTTCGAATTGTTACTTTTAGAACAAAGGTTTGAGCGTTTATTATTATTGAATCCTTTTTTTTTGTTTTTGTGTTTGATTGATGCAAAATTATAATCTATTTTTAAATATCAATCCGCGAACCCGTTCACTCTGGATTAACGATAAAACTCTCCATTAAATTCTAATGTTTTCACTTTGAATGAAATAATTATTTTTAAATTTTAATAATTCACTTTTAACACTTTTTGCACTATTCACTTTTAACACTTTTAAACACTTCACACTTTACTTTTAAAGCACTGAGTTTAAACTGTATTTATTTTCACTGTTTGATTTAATTTAACTGACTTATTAAATTTCACTGACTCTAGCACTTGTACTTTTCACAAAATTTTCCTAAGTCCCAGGGACTTATTCAAAATTTAACACTTAAAGATTTTTCACTGTTAATCCTACCAAAGACGTAGTACTGCCACGTAACAACTTTTCGAATCCTCGGCGCGACTGTCCCAAAACTGGTCTGCACCGCCATTTTATACCCCTCTCAGGTTCCAAAAGACGTATCTGAATTTCTCTTGATGCTTAATTCTATTTCCTATCAACTCGTAAACTTGAATATCTCTCTCACTAATATTGTTTATACATCCATACGATCTTTTGTCGTCCGGCTTTGGGTGGCGGTTAATTTTTATCTCACGTCGCTAACTTGATAGGGTCCGAATCGGGTAAGTCTGCGTTAATTGCCCAAGCTTCCTTTGTTCTATGGTTCATACAAAATGTAGTTAAAATATCATGATTTTGCGTTCCTTTTTTTTCTCAATTCGCGATAGGTCCGTCCCCAGTAACATATATATAGATCTCAATTTTATGCATCTCGTGCGAAAATTGTTCAAATCCATGTCGAAATCTTTACTACGCATTTTTGAATTTCGATTTGTCTAAATTCTACTTAATTTTATTGTCACTTATATGAGCTTTTCCATTTCCACCCGTACTTTCTCTCTTTATGTCGCAGATTCGTATTTTCCCTTTTTCTTTGAATTTTATATTATTAGCGACGTTTTCTTACACAAATTTCTTCTTTATTCTTATCTTATTTCTCATAACTCTATAACTACTTATTCTCCAAGTCGTATTTATTTATTTCACGGATAAATTAGAATTGTATCGCTTTTCTCCACTTGGATCATTCCTTATCTCCGTTCTTTACCCTTCCTTTTATCTTTTTCTCACTTTTCCCGATGTGTGTGGTCTCCAGGAAAATTTCATACTTCGTTTATTATTAATTAATATATAATTTTCCACACTTCTATGGGAGATATACCTAATTTGACCCTGGGATATCTGTCACTTTTATTGCCTGACCCAATCTCCGCCCTATCCTCCATCTTTGTCATACAAGATTTCACATAAATTATCCGCTTTGACATCTGTTTACGTTTAAAATTTTGGTACTAGACTCGTAAATTTAATTTAATTTCAAACCTATTAATTTTAATATCTTTTGCTTTAAATAAATATTCCATAAGCTCCACGTTAAACTTAATCGCTTTTCTAATGGGTTATTACCTTAACGTAAACAAAAATCATGTTCGAATTTCGATTGTTTATTCTTTAACATACACATGAGACCGTCAACCTTTTATCTTGTTTCGATCCCTCTGTAATCTTGTGTAACTCTAATATCTATCTAACCTAATAATTATGTAAAATGTCTACTTTTCCTGAATCTAATCTATCGCTATATGTTTAGTTTTACTGTCTTCTTTTGGTACTCTATTATCACATTCCTAGGACCTTTGTGGTAGCTCAAAATCTCTGTATTTTCCTTCGCCCAGTCTCTACACTGTTTCTAAAATGTCTATTTTAATGCGAGATTTTCATTCCCAAATTGATTTTCCAATATGTCCGCTTCATCTTAAATTGATAACGATTAGTTTCTAATGTTCCTCAACACTTTCGTTTTCCTTTATTACGATTTTCTATCGAACTTGACACCCTACTTCTATCATAAATAATCGCACTACAGTTGAAAATTCTGCCAGCAACTTTCTTTCGTTTTACCCGTCCTTTTTTATACTATCACGTTTATAGTTTTTTTTCATTGCATTTTCGTGTGTGTGTTTTTCCAACATGAAAGGCCAAAAGCCCTCGATGTCAACGGTTCGCTATCACCTAAATGTCTCAGTTATTGTAAACATTTCCTAGAGTTTGTCGCCTTGAACGTCAGTGTTTATACCATAGTGCGTTCACCTCTAATTTTTGTGGGAACGGAAATGCAATTAATTATCTATTTTAATGTCGGGTCCAAGGTTCAATCCTTTGTCTGTAGTTGATGCACGCCTCTCCGTTCACTGATTGGTTATTCAAAATTTTTATAGCTCTCGTCCAGATCTAATTGGTCGACAACCTTCAATATTTATTTTTAGGCCTAGAAAGGGGAAGTCCCAGTCTCGTCCTAGACGATTTTACGACCTCTCTGCTTTCGTCCCAGAACCTAGATTTAATTCCAAATATTACAGGTGTCTACTGCAAGCAAGCTGAATCAATTTTAACCTCAACAGATGTCGCTAGAATGACGGTTTTCATAAATAATTTGTATATTTTTAGCAGCTATGGTTTATCTGTTTTTCACTGTGATTTAAGCCTTTCATCACATGTTCCATGTACCAATTCGACATTGATCACGTTCCGTCCTTCTCTTTGCGCCACCGAAGGGTTGGCGATGTGATGGATAGCGAACCTCATCGACACCTTTGTCGGCCATTCCCTTCCAAGTACTACTTAAACATCTTACTTATACAACTTAACATATCGTTACACACATAAAAGAAATACATATTTATACGCTTAATATAACATTTAACTTAATCCTAAACTCAACCAAAAAAAAAAAAAAAAACTGATAAACTCAAACCAGCAAATTACAGGCCTATAAGCTTGACTAGTATTATCTGCAAAACCATGGAAAGAATAATAGTGGACGAGATACGCTCATTCCTGATCAAACTTGACATAATCTCAAATAAACAACATGGATTTGTGCCAAAAAGATCCACGATTACCAATCTCATTCTTAACATAGATTACTGGACAAACGAGTGGGACAAACGGATTCCCACTGACTTAATTTATCTCGACTTCGAAAAAGCCTTCGATACTGATCCAACCAATAGACTGTTGGCTAAACTTAAATTCCTAGGCATAAGAGGACGACTTCTCGAATGGATCAAATCCTTCCTCACTGAGAGAAAATTACAAGTTCGAATTGGCAACCAACTGTCATCTGAGCGAAATGTGACCAGTGGTGTCCCTCAAGGATCAGTTCTCGGTCCAGTTCTGTTTATTTTGTACATCACGGACCTGCATACTATAATAAAATCAGACTCCAGCTGCTTTGCAGATGATACAAAATTCTTTGCCAACCCACACACTCATCACAACCAACTGCAAAACGATACATGTTGGAAAAACTAACCCTACACTTGCCTACAAACTTAATGGAACACCTCTAAAAGCAGTGACATTACAACAAGTGTGACAAAATCACGTTAACATCTCCTCCGGCATCTAGCTCAGAATCATACTTAAATATATTGCTGCTGTTCTTATACTTACCAATTTGTATGTTCTGCCTTCTCGCCAATTCGTGTCACTTGGGTGGGGACAAGGGAGGTGAATTTAATTATGAACATCTATTAATTATGAGTCTCTATTATAATTAGGTTTGTCAAATCTTAATACTAAATCTAAATTATACTTAGATCTACTTACATCTATAACTTAGCTAGTTGTCATATGGTTCGGATTACTTCTCCACTATTCACATTGTCATTGTTCACAGTTACTACACTGTTGTCACTGAGTTGGTTCTGTTCGTTGGCCTTAGTAAGGCCGAAGTCCTAGATGGCAGCTTCTGCAGTTCTGCAACTCAGGCCTCCCGGCCGCGTCTGTTTACCGCACTTTCTTCGCCTCCCGGCCGCGTCCTGTCACCGCACTTTCTTCGCCTCCCGGCTGCGTCTGATCACCGCACTTTCTTTGCCTGACGCCCAGCATTACGTGGCCGGGCGGAGGATAACATATCTTGAAAATCACTTTCTCTAACTCGACTGTAACTTCTTCATCCACCGCCCAGCATCACACCGCTGGGCGGGGAACGCGTACTTCACCACCACTCCTGTCTCGGTCTCCTCTCTCTCCCGCCTCGATCTTGACTGTCTTTCTTTCTTGAGCTCGTAGGACCTGTCGCCCTACCCCGCACTTCTCACTTACTTCTTTAAACCCCCCGTCTGTCAACACTTGTCTTTGGGCGCACACTGCGGGACACTCTCAGTTTATAACTCAAATTTATTTGTGACGAAATTTGATTCGTCACACAAGACTTAGGAGTTACCATATCACAGGACTTGAAATGGGAACCACACATCGCTGGAATTGTGAAAAGAGCAAATTCACTAACATATCTAATCAGGAAAACCTTCCTTGACCTAACACCGGACATGATGTTAAAAATATATAAAACATTTGTGCGACCTCTCCTGGAATATGCTTTCCAAATATGGAGTCCTTACTTCGCAAAGGATATAAATCTGTTAGAGAGAGTACAGAGACGTTTCACTAAAATACCAAGAGCTCTGAAAGATCTACGATACAAAGATAGACTCAAGGAACTAAGATTACCAACCTTACAAGAAAGAAGAGAAAGGGGTGACTTGATCGAGACTTTCAAAATTTTATCTGGACATTACAGTTGCCCTAGCATCCAAGAAATCTTCACTACTAATAAAAATATAAATCTCCGTGGACACTCAAAAAAAATTACCAAAATGCCTTTTGCATCTAATCCTAGAAAACACTTCCTTGCAAATAGAGTAGTGGATGCTTGGAACAAATTCCCACAACATGTCATCGATGCAACAAATATAAATCAATTCAAAGCTCTATTGGATTCACATTTGGAGAGAAGAAAGGACTTAGTTCAAACTTAAAACAACTCAATTACTGTCAAACTTGTTGTGAAATCAGATATGAGCGCATCAGCAGAATGCTGCCTGCTCATTACATAATAATAAAAAAAAAAAATATATATATATATATATTTATCCCCTCTCTTACTTTGTTGATCTCGCGCGACAGTGCGCCAGGTATTTGTTGATCCGTTTGCATTTGTTGATCCGTTTGCATTTGTTGATCCACCCCGAATATGTTGATCCATTACCCAAGCTGGCATACATATGTAAATCCCTACAGATCAACTTGTGTCATCGAGATTTAGCTGTAAGCCACGCCCATTTTTCGGTCGCATATACATTTTACACGATTTATTTTGATGATCTATATATGTATTTCTGAAACTTGACGGCTTGCTTGCGTTGTAACTTGTAACCGCCAATTTTGTGCGCGTTGTCGTACTTTTTAGATCCTGTTAGTACATCCATATTCTATGAAAATGACTTTATACTTAAAGAGGATAGACTGCCTCACGCGTATTTATATTGAAATGGAACTTTAGCAAACGTCAATGCTAAAAAAATCTTTTGAACTTGATTAAACAAAAATTGTAAATTTAATGCATCATTTACTACGTTTCGTGACTTAGCAGGGGTGCCCGGGTTCATGGGGTGAGGTTTGTCTAGGTCATTTTATAAGAGAAATTTTGAACTTGAACCGATAGAATAAAATTTTATTTCAATGTACTTTTAAAAATCTCTCCCGAAGTAAGTTTCTTGTAATGATTAAGTTGAAACAAAGCGTAATATCCATTATATGTGCCTTAAATTAAAATTACGGCGATTAGATTGGTGAGAATTAAATTTTTCAAATTTTAAATTATGATCATCTGTACATCAAAGCCCTCGAGAATTATTACAATTATGTGTACCGCCGCCCCGGGAACTATTTATTAGATAACCAAAACCCCTACCATTAGTCACCGCCAACGATTTAGCGAGATTGTTGTTTATTTTTTGTATTTTTTTACATCGTCTTCACACAGGAGGCCCTAAAGAAAATCGTAACCCTCAAGGTCTATGTGATCTTTGTGAATGCTGTGTTGAGGGTATTTTGAAAGAAAGGAAGGACAGTGAGTTCTGGGACGGAACAGGGTATGGTGGGTGGGTAGTAATCTGGGGGTCAGTGTGTTCGAGTGATAAACATAAGAATCCAACTCTCCTACTGCGTTGCAAGGCGATGCGTTGAAAGAGGATTAATCGATTCGGCCCACCACGCATTTGGTAGGCAAGCGCATCCGCCGCCAAGAACCGAACACACCTCACCCCATAAACCCAGGCACTCCTGCTAAGTCACAAAACATATCAAACTACTTGGGGTGACTCTCAACTAGCAATCCGAAGGTCGCGGGTTCAAATAAATTTTATTAAAATTAAATTGTACTTTTTTACAATTAGTGTTTGGTGACCATATCTGAATAGCCAGGTACTCTCCCACCTTCCTCCTCGTCATCTCCTTCGAGGTCCACAATACCTTCAGCCTCATAATAACCCCAATTGATGATGCCATAGTCTCACAGGCTCCAGACGGGAGCAGTTGGGACTCTGGTGCGGTATACACATAATTTTTTATTTATAAAAAATGAAAACAAAAATATTGTCAATATTATGATCAGATGCCAATCATATTTTCTTCAAAAAGCTACAGCTAGCTTCGAGAAGTTGAATAAAGTATTTTTAGCACAAAAATGGCAGAAGATGAACGAACACGTGCGTCGTGCAGTAAAGTAATACCAACTAAAGGAAAGGATGAAACATTTCAATATATTTTATTTAAATTTTGAGAATTCCTTGATGCTTCATATTAGTGTTTCATAAAAAAATACAAATCATATCACACAACATCCTAACTAAAAAGCCGACATGTTTTTATACACAAAAAAGGTATATTTGGATATTCTCTGTATGAAAACTAATTTCGTTAAAAAATAATACTGTATTGAATATGTGATCAGACCAAAACTTCGTTGTTTAGACAATGCACCTGCAGACTGTGGCCGGGATGTGACAACTCCCTGATTAGAATACATTTAACTCATATAATAAGTATAATTTAATTTGTCTTTGATAATCAACGGCTATGGAATTTTACGTCTTGCCACCGCGTTCCCGGATACTATTGATTACTAAACACGGCGAAATATTTCAAAACGACTTATTAACGATTCCAGAATGTACTTTATTCATAATTGTTTTAAAAATTTATCTGTTTCTGTAGACTTTTTGTTTTATAAAGTGCTTATAAATTACGTTTTATTACTTATCCACTAAAGCGATTTCTGCCATATTTAGCCAATATTGTGCAATATCTTAGTTTTTCCTCTAGGTACATCATAGAGTGGGTACTTAAGTGGGGAATCTAAAAATATGGGATAATTGATTAAATCTAGGTGGATTCGTTAGCTTTATACCGCATTTAGGGGGTATTTCACTATGTCGGGCTAAATATCTGACTAGCTATCCGTTGGCTGGCTTTAAAGATCAGAATAACTTCGTTATTCAACGGCGACCGTTTAACCATTGTTTCGAGCTTCCGGATAGATAACACTCGAAATAGTCTGGCAACATCGCAAAATGTTTGCAGTTACTCCATCTACTGCCACGGCTGTCATGCGTCACAGTCCGCACACCGCGAAATGTGCATTTTTTTGGTTATGTTATGTTGATTATCAGGTCATTTTAGATAGATTCGTGTCGAATTAATACATTGTTTCTTATTTTGAACACAATCAAATAATTCAGGATGGATCATACAAGCATTCAAATTCATTCAACAAAATTCGATTCACTTCTCAGCTGTCAAACTCGGAATGTTTTGACGCCATCTTTGATTCGAGGAATAGTGCCTAACGTGAAGTTCGAGCACTGATTAGTCAAATCGAACTTTAACCCGAGCGTTAGCGTTATTCAGATATAGTGAAAACGAAAAAATGACTAATCCGCGGATTAGTGCTTAGTCAGAACATAATCAGAGATAGTGAAATACCCCCTTAGTAGTTTATTTTGTTTCTTTGTTAATAGTTTCGGGGATGATTATACCGGTACAATTGACCTCGTACTACAACTAAACCCCAGTTTTTTTAAAGTTTCTGTGAGTACAGCTCCCTAGTTTTGCTTAAGTGCATGTCCGTCCGTAACACTTGGTCAATGTACTTATTTGTTCGTTGTCCTCTCTTTCCTAATGTGAAGTTGCTATTTTAATTTTAATTAATATATATACATGGTGTCCGGAAACTCGTAGTACAAGCCGGAAACTGGAGAATGTATACCACACCGGGAACCCAAATAAACATAAAGTTTTTTTGATTTGAGCATTTTTATAAAAAAAAAAAAAAACCAAAAAAATATATTTTTCGGCTATTTCAAGGTTCAAATTTTTTCGTCATTATTTGTTTTAATTTTAAATTTTTAAATAGTTTTAATTAGTTAGGTACTTTGATCTTCAGTAATAATTTATAAGAATTTGATCAAAAAAAAAATCAACTTCTGACTCGATTTACTCGAAAACGAAAGCTCAAATAAAAAAAAATTATACTACAAAATCGACTCCAAATGTGATGTAGATTCACCAGTTTCCCGCTTGTACTACGAGTTTCCGGACGCCATGTATACACGTTATTTGTGGGAAACTTTTATCTCATTCATAAATTCTATTTATTCGTGTTAAGGACGGACATGCACTTGAGCAAGACTTGGGAGCTGTACTCACAGAAACTTTAAAAAAAAATGGGCTTTAGTTGTAGTACGGGGTCAATTGCATTGGTATAATTATCCCCCGAAAACATAAAAACAGAAACAATATAAACTACTTTTTTAAAAGAAAGACAAACATTCCCGGGTTACAAATAACCTGGCAATATTTGAAAATCTCCTACTACCACCACAGTCAGCTGAAAATGTTGCTTGTGTTGTGATGGAGGACTTAGCCAGCCCAGGAATTGAACACACTACGCCTGGGTGGGAAACAAACGCGATGTCAACTCGGCAACCAACCGGTCTAAAATATGGCAGAAATCGCTCCAGTGGATAAGTAATTTATTTATTTATTGACGCCCTATTGGGCTTTTAAGTAAAAAACAATTACAAATTTCTTTTTTTTTTTTATATATTAACTCCACACAGGAGGCCCTGAAGAAAATAATTTCCCTCAGGGCCTATGTCATCTTTGGGGATGCTGTGTGGAGGGTCTTTTTGTGGAGAGGAAGGAGTGAACATGGGTCTTGAAGAGTCCCATGTTGTAGGAGGGAGGAAACACAGAGGCCGGCAGTTCGTTCCATAGCCGAGCTGTTGAACTTAAGAACGAATCGTAGAAGCGACCCGTTCTCATGTGACAAATGTCAACTGTGTACAAATGTTGGGCGCGCGTTTGGCGTGTATCCCGACTACGCACCGGTGCCGAAGGGATCAATGACGCTAGTTCGCTAGTTAACAACAGTATAAAACAAACAATAGAAAATCGAAATAAAATATAATGATTTCTCATACATTATTTACATTTACAAAATGGTGGACTAATTTGGCTTTAAATATATTGAAGTTTAAATTAAATATGTCAGCGACATCACTTAGTTCATTGCCCAACCTATGTATTCTTTCTAACAATAATAAAATGTAGTTTATAGGCACTTTATAAAAAAAAATTGTCTAAAGAAACAGATAAATTTTTAAAACAGTAATAAATAAAGTACATTCTGAAATCGTTAATAAGTCGTTTTGAAATATTTAGCCGTATTAACACATTGTTTGCGGGAGACGCTTAAATGCGTCTTTTGCGTACTGTTGGTAGAGAGCGGGAGACGCCTAAAAGCGTTTTTCGTATTTGTATACTATTGGTAAAGCGCGGGAGACGCCAAAATGCGTTGTACACTTAGAGTAACAATATATTACGATGATATTATGATGTTGGTTACTCTGTGTAGTATAAATAATGCGTCAGCTCTCGTTAGACGTGTACTAGGTACCTGGCAATTTGTGGAATTAGGGTCGGGTGGCCGGCCGACTGTGGTCATAAAACATGTACTTGAAATAAAATAACTGTAAGATAAATGTTTTGTTTTTTTTTAAATCTTTACATTTCTTCAGTGTTAAAGCGATATTGTCTCGTTCAAGACGTTCTCTATTTTCGTTTCTGCCTACATTCCGCTTTAAAAATTTCGTACAAAGTATTTGTGTGCTGTGCTCGAAAAGTTATTTCTTACATTTTTGTTAGTTATTTGTTAAATAATAAAGGGATATTTTTTCATAAAAAATACCCTATAAAAATGGACTACGGTAATGATAATCCATTACAATAAATATATGAAAGGCGTTGACCGAGCAGACCAATATCTTTCGTATTATTCTATTTTACGAAAAACTACTAAATGGACAAAAAGGCTAGCGATGTATATAATAAATTGTGCATTATTCAACTCATTTGTTGTGTACAACTCCGTAAAAGAAAGGAAAATAAAATATGAACAATTTTTTAAGGAAATCGCAGAGCACTGTGTGGCTGATTAGATTTAGTCAGATAATAGTCAAGACCCGGAACCAACACCATCAACATCTGGTATCCGAAAAAAATCTTAAAAATCTGATCCTCCAGGAAGACTATCGATGGATATGCGAAAACATATATTGGAAAAGATTGAAGGCCCTGGTAAAAATAAGAATCTACGAAGGCGATGTCGTGTGTGCGCGGTACACAAAATACGTAGCGAAACCCGGTACATGTGTAAATTCTATGATGTACCTTTACATAAAGGGAATTGTTTCCAACGATTTCCTACTTTCAAACAATATTAGTGTTTAGTGGTGTGTATTTTACAAAATATATAAACTATGTTGAATGTGCATAAAATGACTAAATCGACAATACGACAAAAGTGCAGTTTTTCAAATTTTTTTAATTTAAACTTAAATATCATAACTGTTTCTTCAAAAATATAAAAATTTGTGACCAGATCATAATAAAAGATTTTGAATAAAGTAAAATACTGAAAATTTTATTTAAATTTGATCAATAGTTCAGAAGTTATAGCTATTTTACATGAAACGTAATTTTGCGCGCGAACTTGATAAAAATTTTTGTTATTTGTTTTTGGGGTGTTATGTCGTGTTTCGCTAACTCCTTCTTTAGCCAACGTTTCGGACAGCATTGCAGTGTCCATCATCAGGGCAGATGTGTTATTTGAGGTTGTGGTGAAATGTGAGCTTATGTATGAGGTTGTGATACCGTGTTGCCAGCTCCAACCCTCTGAGCTAACATTAACGTATCAATTTTTTTTATTAAAGTGGTTTTCTTCGTTTAGCTCTGGTGTAGCCGTCAATTACCGGATACCAAGAACTATTGAGCTTAGCTCCATCGTCTCTATTAATGTTTACGGGATTTTTATGGATTTCAATGGCCTCCGTAATCAGCCGTGCTCTATAAGTTTTGGGTCCCCCTTTTTCTTTGGGTCTTGATAAAAATTGCCCGCTTTACGGCGTAGATTGACTAAAAAACCCCCGCAAACATTGTGTTAAGTAATCAATAGTATCCGGGAACGCGGTGGCAAAACGTAGAATTCCATAGCCGTTTATTATCAAAGACAAATCAATTAAATTATAATTATTATATGGGTTAAATGTATTCTAATCAGGGTGTTGTTACATTCCGGCCACAGTCCGCAGGTGCATTGTCTAAACTCAGGTGTGGCGAACCTAGGGCACGCGTGCCCGAGGTGGCACGTTTGATCATTTCGATGGCACACTAACGATTTCCAAGTTCACATTTTTTTTTTTTAATTTTTAAGTTTAAAAAATATTTTTTTTTGATTTGACCTGTTGTTTCAAAAATATCTTAACAATCGTTCATATTCTTCTTTTCTTTTCAAATGTAACAGTCATTCTGTTGATTTTTTTCAAACCAGAATTGGGTTGTTTCAACTCAAATTTAACTTAAGTTACATTTGAAAATTTCATTCAATGTTCCCCGCCGAAACTGCAATTTTTCCAGAGAAATCGATAGGAATATTTTTTTTACGCTTGCAACATGATTGGTTTATTTATTGGCAGAAGAAAAGCCAGATCAAATCAAATTAACACAAGAATTTTCTGAAGTTATTCAATCGATAATCAACGAGTTTTCTTCAAGATTCAAACAATTCAGGAGATTCTAGATACACTATCAGCTTGGAGATTTTCGAGTGGCTAAATCTAGAAGATTCTGAAATGCAATTTATCGAATTCCAATCGAGTTCGCTATGGAAACAAAAAATTGTTGATTTGAGAAATGATTTGGAAATAATTGAAAGCGATCGATTAACGAACATAAATAATAAAAATGCAGAACAAGAAATAAAGAGAACTTGGAAAGCCATTCCAGAAATATTTAGAGATTTAAAAAAACTAGCGAGAGCAATATTATCAATTTTCTCTTCTACATATGCTTGTGAGTCATTATTTTCAGAAATGAATTTCATAAAATGTGATTCAAGAACGAGAATGACTGATGAATCCAGTTGGTCGTGTGTGTTACTAAAAGTGACGAAATATGATCCAGATATTAACAATTTGTCATCGAATGTACAACAGCAAAAATCTCATTGATAAATAGCTAATATGTACATTT
Organism: Hesperophylax magnus; assembly: GCA_026573805.1. Lineage (NCBI taxonomy): Eukaryota > Metazoa > Arthropoda > Insecta > Trichoptera > Limnephilidae > Hesperophylax > Hesperophylax magnus. The sequence goes on along the minus strand of JAIUSX010000917.1, from coordinate 2,760 downwards.
ATTGATTATGACTTTATTTTTATGAAACTCTATTGTAATTTTTAAGCTTCTGAATAAAATTTCAAAAAAAACTTTTTTTATTTTATCTATTTGGTTAATTTTTGTTACAGCTTGGGCACGCCACACAATCTAGAAATAATATTTGAGGATTTTTGGCACGCGGGTCCAAAAAGGTTCGCCACACCTGGACTCTAAACAACGAAGTTAAGGTCTGATCAAATTCACAATACAGTATTATTTTTTAACGAAATTAGTTTTCATACAGAGAATATACAAATAAACCTTTTTTGTGTATAAAAACATATCGGCTTCTTTGTCTGGATGTGGTGTGATTTGATTTGTATTTTTTTATGAAACATTACAAGTATCGAAGAATTATCAAAATTTAAATAAAAAATATTGAAGTGTTTTTTTCGCTCTCCTCTAGCTGGTATTAGTATAACCCTGCACGTGCTCGGTTCATCGACAAACTGTGAAACAAATCAGCCTCTCGTTGGGTGGTCATGTAAAATGAATGTTATTCATTGATTTTTTAATGTCTAATATTAGTCTATAATGTTATTACAATAATATTGCTATTTTGCCATTTTTGTGCTAAAAACACTTAATTCAACTTCTCGAAACTAGCTGTAGCCTAGTCCCAACTGTTTCCGTCTAGAGCCAGTGAGACTATGGCATCCCCAATTGGGGTTGTTATGAGACTGAAGGTATTGTAGACCTCGAAGGAGATGACGAGGAAGAAGGTGGGAGAGTACCTGGCTATTCAGATCTGGTTACCAAACACTAATTGTAAAAGAGTACAAATTTATTTGAACCTGGGACCTTCGGATTGCTAGTCGAGAGCCTTACCCCTCGATAACGGAGGCCGTCATTTAGGTACGTTTTAAATTATGTTTTGCATTTGAAAGTAGACGTTTATTACAATTTGGGAGGAGGGTATGTGCACCGCCGCCCCGGGAACCATTTATTGGATAACCTACACTTCTGCCATAGGTCACCCCAAGTTGTTTGATATGTTTGGTGACTTAGCAGGAGTGCCCGAGTTTATGGGGTGAGGTGTATTAGGGGCTTGGCGGCGGATGCGCCTGCCTAATAACTGCGTGGTGGGCCAGATCGATTAGTCCTCTTTCAACGCATCGCCTTGCAACGCAGTAGGGGAGTTAGATTCTTATGTAAATCACTCGAACACACTGACCCCCAGATTACTACCCACCCATCAAACCTATTTACTTCCCAGAACTCACTCTCCTTCCTTTCCTTCAAAATTCCCCCAACACAGCATTCACAAAGATGACATAGGCCCTGAGGGTTACGATTTTCCTCAGGGCCTCCTGTGTGGATATGATGTAAAAATATACAAGAAATAAACAAAAATCTCGCTAAACGTTGGCGGTAACCTGTGGTAGGGTTATTGGTTATCTAATAAATGGTTCCCGGGGCGGCGGTACACATAATTGTAATTATTCTTGAGGGCTCTGATGTACAGACATTATGGCTCCTGTTGATTGACGAACATATACTAAAACATCGTTGGTTGGAATTGTAGCTTGAAATGACTTTAGCCATGTTTAATAAAAAACAAATTAGAATAAATTTTTTAGCAATCATTATTTAAAATTTGAAAAATTCAATTCTCACCAATCTAATCGCCGCAATTTTAATAGGCACATATTATGGATATTACGCTTTGTTTCAACTTAATCATTACAAGAAACTTACGTCAGGAGAGATGGTAAAAGATACATTAAAATGAAATTTTATTCAAAGTTCAAAATTTCTCTTATAAAATGACCTACACAAACCTCACCCCATGAACCCGGGCCGTAGATATTACGAAATAAAATACATTGATAAAACGGCCGAACTCTCTCAAATTTAGTCTAAACATTTCAATACATAGTCAATTCAAACTATTTCCCCGTACAGCGTTGCTTAGGGGTGCGTTGATTGGTCCCGGGCGGTCGCCTGCGCCGGCCGGGCGCTTGCGGTGAGGGGAAGCGATGCGGGGGCGAGCGGGACTCGAGGTATCGAAGCCCCACGTAAGTTCTAAAACCACGCTCCCGCTCGGCGCTTCGACCATTATGAAATAGCGGCCGCCGGGATCGGTACACCCGTCTGGTACATGCCTCATTCACATTCATACATCGTCTCATACTCTTCTATTATTCTGACTCTTGACCAGTGGCCGCTCGTGACTTTTGGGTTACAAGAGTGCTAATATTACAAAAAATGGCATTATTGATGTTGTTGTAGCTGAAAACGATATTTATTTTTTTTAGAAAAATTGATTTTTTGTATGAAGATTTTCAGGAATTCCGTGCGGCGCACGGCTATACTGAAATTTCCTGAAAATCTTCATACAAAAAATCGATTTTCGAAAAAAAATTGTTTTCAGCTATAACAACATCAGAAATGCCATTTTTTTTAAATATTAGCACTCTAGTACACCCAAAAGTCACGATCCGCCACTGCTCTTGACATGGCCCGACTCGAGTAGTCTGAACATCCACAAAATAAAATAAAAGGCACTTTTGACCATGTTTTTTTCTCGCATAAATGAAAACAGGCGGATGGTGTTAAGCGGGAATTTAAATCTTATCGCCATCTACGTAAGGGTTGTTATTGATAGTGGCTCAATTTAAAATATTACACGACGTAGTGCATCGCCTTAATTATAGGACTGTTGAAAAAAAGGTTTATTCAGGTTCATGTTGTGACTAGTTTCGGTTTATGATGATTTTATTGCCAACTTCTAAAATC
>JAIUSX010000916.1:0-21968 GCA_026573805.1 Hesperophylax magnus | reverse complement strand
TTATGCCCGTATGAGAGGTTCCACTATACATAATGGTGTTTTTTTGTAAAGGTTGTGGCAACAGCTCTTGTGTGATTAAAAAAAGGTTTTCAATATTTAATATCAAATACTGAATTGCTAATATTTTGTTTTCAGTATCGCAGAGTTTGAATATAGAGAGCGTAGAGGCGCAGGAGATGGGTATGCTGCGTGATCACTTGGACAGCTATGCCTGGAAGCCAGTGGATCTCTCACTTAGGGAAGGAACCTCCACCAGCATTTGCCACTTTGATTTCTGCTGCACCGTCTTCACAAAGGCTTCCGTTCTTTCCGGTAAGAAAACCACAAAGTAACAATGTTTCCCTTGATTTTATAATAACTTTTGTGTCTTCCAACTCTTCCTCATACACTACATATTACTCATTGCTAATTATCAATGGTGGTTTTCTCTAATGTGCAGATGTGTAGTGAAATCCCAACAAACAATTGATGAACTCCCGTTGAACTAGCGATGGGCCATGACTCATTTTATTAAGAGCGAGAGCCACGGTACTAGCTCTATATTTTCGTAAGACTAAGAGCCGACTCAATTAGAAGAAGGCTCAATTGAGCTCAGAGCGTATGAGCAATGAGATTACTGATAATATGCTGGGTAATTAGTAGATATAGATACATAATATGTCCAAGTCCAGATGTCGGACTGTCAGATTCAAACCACAAACCGCCACTGCTAATTACTCTAAATGAGATTAGGCAGACCCAAAAGGAAAACAGTGGGAAAATTTATTTTGTTTGATGCTTTCAGATGGCCCCGATGAAGGACGTTACAACTACATGGTCGTTGCATATGATGGAGTACGGACCTATTCTGGAGTAGCCACTGGAGGGGTACAAACTTGTGGACTGATTGCTTGCACCGGAAGTGATATTGACTCTTGTGGGAAAATGTAAGTATATTTTTACCAAACAAACTTGAACAAACAAGACGGAGAAATTTACAAAAACATAATTTTACAAAAGTTATCACAAAAATAGAATCAGATGGCGCACTACTAAAATTTTGCAGCGGCACACCAAATGTTAAATCAACCGGTTTCAGAAGAACTATTTCTTTATCAGAATGCTCTTTTTAAACCACACAGGTAACCCTTACCTATCCCCACCTCTTGTGTTACTTTCCACACCAACACTACTTAATAAGCTATTATTTCTGTATTCATTTGTTGTTACTTTTGTCAAGCAAGAATTGGTGTCGCCTAACCTAAAAACTGGAAACCTCTGAATATCTAAACAATCACATAAATCTTACAAAATTATTTATACTCAAGCTACAGGCTAATATGTTTGCTTTTGGAAACAACTCATGGTCTCATAGTAATCATTGTATCTCCCTTACTGCCGTGGTGAGAAATATAATATAAACCATGTTAGAAAGAGAAAACACCATGTTTTATATTCAAATCGAGAAGTTAATCACAGAAGAATTAAAATGAGCAGCTTTACGAAACCAAAGGTTCAGACTGCAAATTAAAAAAAACTTATGAGACTATTATTATGAAATTTGGTTATACATTGGTCTAGTAAAATAAGCATGTTTTTATATATTTTTTCATTATCAGTAATTTTTGTTACAAAGTTAGCCATTATTTGTATACTGCCATATCTGTTACTATTTCAATTTCTGTCAATTATTTCTTTATAATTTTGTTATTGTTATCGTTAATTTAACTTTAGCCATGACGACTGAAGGATTCTTTCAAACAAATAGATAATTTAAAGTGAAGGAACGAAGCGTGTAATTATTTAATTTAATTTAAATATTTTGGTTTCAGGTTCACCAATACTTCGTTGGGAGGCAACGTAGAATTTGAAGAAATATCTGTTTCTGGTAGCTTCAGAAAAACCAAATCTACTCAATTCCCAGTTTCGTTGAAAAGAACTTTATTGCCTTTGCCCTCCAACCAAATAGATTATCAAATTACAAAATCAGAAGTTAATCCTGAAGATGCCATAGTAACCATGAAATTAATTGGAAAATCTGATAACTTATTAACTTTTGCCATCTTTGGCAGGGATTTCTCTAAAGATGGTCAACCCGTTTCAGACATTATGAAAGTTTCGAAAAGAGTTTACGCAGCTCAAAGTTTGGTTTCTCGGGACATTGGAAAAGAAAATTCTGAAAGTACAATCGATTATATTCTTTTCAGATTACAAGTTTTGATATTTATTGTTTCGGTTTATTGCTTGGAGCAAATGTAATAAGAAATTAAGATTTTGTTTGAATAATCAATGGGTATTGGATTGTATGGAAAAATAATTCTGGACTCTGTGCAAAAATTAATAGGCAATACTTTTGGTAGATGGATTGCAATCTTTGGAGAATAGATGACGGGTGGGAATACTGTGTTTGTTTTACTGGTATTTCCTCACGGAGACATTTGTACATGGGGGCCGTTCAAGTATTACGTAAGCAGATTTATTACAATTATTTACCCCCTCTCCCCCCTTGTCACCAAAAGCAAGCAAAGCTCTTACCCCCCCCCCACCCACGCTTACGTAAAAATTGGTACCTATATGCATTTTTCTGTTAATGTATTCTGTTTTTTTATTGATTCATAAGCGAAAGAGGATCAACGGTAAACAAATATTAACTTGCTTTGATTTGCTTACAACACGTCACATCGTCAATCGTACTGAAACGAAACAATAGATTGATGGAAGAAATTTAGACAAGTGAGTAGCGAGCGGTAATTCCCTTATTAGCTTCAAAGCGAGTACCTAAACGTATTAATTATTTGTGGGAATCCCCGAATATGTATTCGGTTTTCAAACAAAGACAATGTGTGGGTTGCCAATGTGTAAAAAAAAAAATAACTACTGCTGAGCAGTGCTGACGTAATCACTATCTCGACCCCCCCACCCCCCATTTCATCAAAAATAAGCAAAGCAAAGACCCCCCTGCCACCCTATAGTGCTTACATAATACTTGAACGGCCCCATGGTTAAAATTTGCAATGAGAAAAGGGGCCATTTCTATGAACCGTTTTTGTGCTCAATGGCTCGGCTGTGAAAAATTTGCCCACTTTATTGCTTCCTCCCTCCTATAACATAAGTCATGAGACTAGGGTTCACTACTTCCGCCATCACAAAAAGACCTACTGCACAGCAACCCCAAAGATGACATTGGCCCTGAAGGAAAACACTGAGAAAAAAGGATAAGATTGAATACTGCTTAAATTTCACATTTGAGTGTGTTAAATTGTGACAATAATTTCATCAGCTGTTTTTAAACTAAGTTCTTGTTAGTTTTTTTTGTCCGCCAAGGAAACATCTAGCATCTTATAGAATATAGATGGTACCTAAGAAAGTTTTTTTTTATTATTATTTAAAACATTATGAAACATTTGACGTCAGTCGTATTTTTGCTCAAAATTGACTATGTACGTAATATTATTTATTATTATCTGTGATATTATTTAATGTTTAAAATAGTTTTATGGTTATAGAGAAGATGATGTACATAAAAAACAAAAAATTAATAAATTAATAACATTTACACATATTTTTTACTGACTTAACCTTTTTCATTGCATTTTTTTACAAATACACAAAATAAAAAAGGCAGTAAGTGCCATTTTTTTTATTTTTAAATAAACTAAATATGCTCTTTGTTCTGTTCTATGTGCCATTGCCAATAACCTAAATAAATGCACAGATGCCACAAAAAATTATTGCAACATCTATGCACGCCGAAAGATGGCTCTGTGCGCAAGTTTTAGCATGTTTTCTTTTAAAATAGGCACCAAAAACCATTAATTTCAACTGTTATTTGAATGTAATTGGCTGACAATGGAGGTGCGGCATCTTCTATTGATAAAATAATACGGTTTCTTCACTAAATCTCATATACCTCAGCTTCAGTTTTTTGACACTTAGTGCGTATTTTTATTTCTTGTACATATTCAATCTGCAAACATTGAACACATAAAAAAAATATTTTGTTCGTTCAGTCCAAAAATTAACATACAGAAGTAAAAGTTTTTTTTTTCTTTATTTTCAAAGCATTTATTTTCCAATACAAATGGACACTCATTGCAAAAACATACTCAAATTTTAAGCCAAGACTTTTACAAAAAACTTACAAATAGATTTAATTATTTCTACCCACCAACTTTTTAAAATTATTATAATAATTACATTTAACAGATATTCTCGAAAATAGTCAAATCATTATTTTAAAGATACCTAAGCACATTGATTTGCAACTGATGGAAGAAAATAAAATAAACAAATTCTTACCATGCCAAATCTCAATTTTTAAACCTAAAAACTCAAAATAATTGCGATATCTCTTTATAAGCTAAGAAGATTTTGAATATTTTTTTCTAAATTACATTTATTCGCTGTGCATCTGAGATGAAAAAAATGTATCTTGTTTTGTCTTCTTGAATACATATTAGACATAAGCAGACACCACATTAAGAATTTTGATTCACTAATGATTCTTGTGTCTTATTCATTCTGTGCCTTATTCAGTTCTATGGAAGCTGAAGTTAAGGGTTCCATGATAACTCCTCGAAATGACAATTCAACACACCTTTAAAAGGTGATATAAAGTCATTAAAAGTGATGAAACAAAAACTAGGTTAAATAGTTACATATGCAACATATTTAAACTAGTTTTTGTTTCATGACTTTTCATAACTTTGTAACAGTTTTTATAGGTGTGTTGAATTGTCATTTTGATGAGTTATCCGGTCACCGAAGTTCACGAAATACAGAATGTGCCGTATTCCATCCAAAGTCAGCTCAAGTTTGCTGAATATGGCCGGATGCAATGTGTGCCATATTCTGTCCAGGATCAGGAGAAGTTCACGGAATATGACTAAAAAGCATTAACCATAATCTGTTCAAAATCTGCTAAAGTTCACCAAATATGGCCAAATACAGCACAGTATGCCATATTCTGTCCAAAGTCAGCCGAAGTTTGCTGCTTATGGTCAAATAAAACAAGTCCCATATTACATCCAAAGTCAGCTGAAGTTCACCGAATATGGCCAAATACAGCATAGTATGCCATATTCTGTCCAAAGTCAGCCGAAGTTTGCTGCTTATGGTCAAATACAACACATCCCATATTCCATCCAAAGTCAACTGAAGTTCGCCGAAGATTGGAGATTGAAAGAATAAATTCAATCTCTTAAAATTCCAACTGCTATATTATTTATTTTAATTTAATTAATAATTCACAATAAAATTATTAAAAAATCTCAGAAGCACAGAGCATAAAAGTAACCAGAAAGTGAGAATGGGATTTCACCCTTAGGGCAAATCCTAATTAAAATTATTATCATAGATAATATTACATATTCTTCGTGTCAACATGAAAATACAATAAAATATATTATAAAATCGCTACTATTTACAAGATACAAGATAGAGGTATCGGTTAAACGATAAAAAGTTTATTTCTTAAGTTAATTGTGTTGTTCTAAGTTATTTGTTCTTTATAATATTCATGAATCTGGTTATTTTCGGGGTTATTATACCATGCTACGATAACTGTGTTACGTTTTTTGTTTACTAAAAAATGGTTTAATGGAATGAAATAAGTAGTCAGGAATGCCCCAGAAAGACAGCATGATCAAGTGAATCAATGGTTTAGTCGGGCCATGTCAAGAGTCAGTGTGTATTAATGTGAATGAAGCAAAGAATGGATGCCACTGATTGGATTCTTACTACATGGCTATAGCCATTTCAAGCAATATTTCAATTCTAAATTGTAGTCATTCACCGGCACAACACGATATTGAATAGCAAAAGTAAAAGTGTAATAACCCGGAAAAAAACCATTAAAACTTTAGAAACTTTAGACATTAACCATTCTTTTCGGTAATACAAAAAGGATATGTACTTGTTATGTATTGCACAAAAGCTGGTATATATAGGTGTAGGTATAGTAAGAGAGAATATAACGACATTGCCCCATACAAAAAGTACTCTATACATTACTGAGAAGGAGCGAATTCACTTCATTGTTTTGTCATTTGTAAATGCAGTGGCGTAGCTAGGTCATGTGGTACCACCCGGTGTTTAAATGACTACAGCCATTATAAGCAATATTTTGAATGGTGGTTTTTCACTACGGACATACTGAGAGTATTTACCACTCTGGTTAGATTCAGTTTACAAAAAAAGTGTTAATTCGTGCCTGTAAAGTGATTTGAGGTTTGCAGATGGAAGTTTGGACAAGTCTGCAGAATATCTACATATTGATAAATCAATTTTTTATATGATTAATTAATCAATTTGACATTTAAAAGTGAGAAATACAGTGAAGTTGTGATATAAAAACTATTTTTAATATTATTGAGGAATATCAACTACATTTTCAGTGTAAAATGTTTATCACTTAATTAATTAGTCAGTGGGAACAATAATTATTCAAACTTATTTTCCAACATACAAAAATTCACATTTTCTTCAACAACAAAAAAGTGCACGTGCTGTAATTGTTTTAATATATGTTTACATACGGCCATTGAAAGACAAAATACGCTGCATATTAGGAGTAATATTGTTAAAGACACAAATGTTTTTTTAAAATACATTTTGCAATTTGGTTATGCATTTTGAGCAGTGTAAATTTTTTATTTAAATCTCTTATCCACAGCAAAATCTTTCAGTATTAAACATAAACAAATTCACTAAGTCCATCTTTACAAAGATGTCAATTTCATTGAAACATAATTTATTAAAATGACTTATTGACGATGCGTAATAATAAACATGCTTCATCAACAAAATGAATCAAAGTTATTTTTACGTACAGCCAATGTTCTATAATGAATCATTTAATACAATTAAAATTATACCACAATAAAAAAGTTTAATTTCTCAGAGTCTGGATTCTATATCACACTAGGGAGAAATTATAATGTTGTGTGACAGAAGGAATAAGGGAGGGATTATTTATAAACATCATGACCACACAAGAATCCCAACGACCTGGAGTCAGTCAGACTATCCCAAACACCAATATTGGGTAGAATCGGGTGGGGGGAAGGAGAATGGTGGTTTCCCACCAGTACCACCATACTAAAAGTTTCATTCTGAACAGAGGAGGGTCAGAAGTACCTAGCTAAATATTAAAATCTGGATACTTAACAAACTTGACATTTCAAGACATGTTACAATACTGAAAACCTGGTAAGATTAAAAAATATGACATTATTGATGTTGTAGATATGATTTGAGTTTTTCACGGACAAAAGTTTTATAATAATTTATTTTTGATAAATATATGTGTAATCGAAGATTGGGTACACTTTCAAGCATGTAAACTTGGCCACCATGACAAATCGGCAATTGCCGAGCATTTAATTGAAACCGGTCGATACTTTGGATTTGTTCCTAAAGTCCTGGGAAGACTTAAAAGACATAGATCACGCCTAATTACGGAGGCAATTGAAATTCATAAAAATCATAGACAGAAAAATCTGTGCAAATTTCATGGTGCCAGATTTCAACATTTGAAATGTTTTTCTGCTTCAAACAATAATATGCGCTTATATTTCATAAATCAAAAATGTTAACAATTGTTGGGTAAAATATAATAAGTTAACAGAGTTTAGATTGGATAACCATTGGAATATTTATTATGCAAAAATTTAACAATGGGTTGAATCGTACAGAAAAACAAAAGGACTGAAAATTTCAAAATGCAATCCACAAATCGAATCAAAGATCAATAATTTATCTATATTACATGTACACTCCGGCAAGGGGCAGTTCTAGACTTTTCATGAACATGTACACTCCGGCAGGGGGCAGTTCTAGACTTTTCGTGAACAAGTACACTCAGGCAGGGGGCAGTTCTAGACTTTTCGTGAACAAGTACACTCTGGAAGGGGCAGTTCTAGTCTTTTTGTGAACTACATTGGTAAGATTGAAAATACAACATTATTGACATTGGAACCACTCTAGCTCACTGAAAAGTCATGGACCAACGGAACAACATTATACCAAAATCGGTGAACAAACAAAATTACTCCAAATCCCAACATTAATCGTCAATATTACAAAATGTTCTCTGGTTATATATTACGCAGATGTTGTTGCTTGCACGGCAAAACCATTTATCAGAATATTAACCTGTCAACTGTGGTGGAACACCGGTGTCCTCAATACTAAAATCATCAGATTTTTTTTTTAAGCGATTTAAACCCTTATGTACAAAGAAACTGTATGAAGAATAAGGTCAGAATTGCGCTAAATATTGTTTTTTTATTTGATACATTTGTTTGATGTGCTTCTCTGATGGCTTCGTAATAAATTATCTATGACTTTTCAGTGTATCATTTTTTCTCAAGGTCACGGGGGTTCCACAGTCAATAAGTCGACTAAACAAAGCTTAAAAAAACCACACATTATCTTACAATAAAACCATGATTCAGGCATTGTTTTCTCAAGCCATACTCTCAATTTACTATCTCCCATTTTTACATTATTCCCTTGACTCTAACTAACTAACCATCACGCCGTTTGTCCGCAAGGGTATGCAGAGACGACGGATCGCCAAACAACTCGATCTTGGCACACACTTCTTAAGTTTCACACATACTCTTCCGTTATTCTGACTCTTGACATGGCCCAACCCAAGTATCTGATTTACTTGATCGTGCCATGTATTCATTTTTTCTACCATTCACATTTGCTATATATATATATTCTCCTTACATTCATTTCTTCATTCATTCGCTCTACATGCCCAAACAATCTAAGCATCCCTGTCTTAATCTTACTCACTACGCTTACATCAGAATTACATTCTTTGTCACCAAACACGGTTAAAGCGATTTGAAGTAACTTTTCAGTTGTTCTGGTCTTCTCTCAATATTATTTTATCTAATACTATGAGTGTGAGTATATTATTAAATCCGAATCATTCTGAAGTGAAATGGAGCTTTATGCGGAAATAAATTCGTTATTATCGAAACTTGTCACACATATTTTGTGATTTGGACATTATTTATATTTTTATGAACACGCCGTAAGAAACGCTAGCACATTTGAAAATACGCCTCGCTTTTAAGGTTTTTGTAATTTTTTAGAAAAAAATATTTCAAGGTGTAATTGATTGACACACGGTGTTACCTACTCTCGATTTTCGAGTGCTACAATTGAAAAATAAGAAAATACTTTTTTTATGTAGTAAAAACGATTATTATGTATTTCGCCTTTCAAAATTTTCAAGTTTCTTTCAGTAAGGTTGAGGTACAAATCTTCATACAAAAAATTGAGATTTTGAAAAAAATATATATTTACAACATCGATAAAGTTGTATTTTTTTCAATCTTAGCACTATAGTTTGCTTGTCATGAGCCGCCACTGTACCCAAAATGACCGATTTTAAGCAAGGTGTTTGGGGGTAAAGTGCACAACTTCCGGAGGTTATTCTACTTGATAGTACCTACTCGTAAAAAAGATTAATTACTTTTATCGAAATATCGATGTTAGTTTTCAAGATAAAAAGTTAGATTGTTTGTGAGGAAAAAACTTCTTGTTTTGACAAAAAACAACAGAATTTCGAAAACAGTTATTCATCTTTTTTACTTCTACCATCATAATAGAATCATCTCCCAAAGATAGAACTTTACCACCGTACAAAGGCCAATCCTAATATTGTTTCTATGGACGCAAGCAGTCTGTTAAAACCAATAATAAAGAATCACTGTAAGAAAGATTTGAACCTATACAAAATGTAATTTTTTTTAATTCTTTCAACAATTCGGAATCCATCATAATTTCATGAATGATTTTATTATTTTTATTTCAGGCTTTGATATCACTCTCGTGTCAGGCTCGCTCTTCCAAAGTGTATCTGGTCATCAATGTATCGGAGAAGAAAGCTTGCCCTGAAATATCAGATATACGACCATGCTCTAAAGATGGTTACAATCTCTTCAACACCAATGTTGTGTTTAACAGAGATGGAAAAATAGTCTCAAGGTAATCATTTATTCTGTTACATTGATTACAACTGCAAGCTATTTGCGGTTGCTTTGTTCCTTTCCCATAAGTTGAAGTTCAGTTTGGCAGTTCGGCTGCGTTTGTATAAATAGCATTTAGTGTCAAAGGCAGAAACTAAGTATGCAAAATGACGTACATGTATGACATACAACATGTCATATTCAGGTACTGACTGTTTTTTACACAAAAGATGTACATGTGTGTGTATGCGCATTCAAGGGACGATTCGTTTATGTAAGTGCCATAAAAGGCCGTTCCGAATGTGAATGGTAGAAGTCGGGGACGCCCGTGGAGGACATTGCACGATCAAGTGAACCGTCAAGTCGGGCCATGTCAAGAGTCGGAATAATAGAATATGAATGAAGCAAGGAGTTTGTTCCAAGACCGAGTTGTTTAGTGGTCCGTTCTCTCTGTCTACCCCTCCGGAATCGGCGTAATGGTTAGTTAGTTAATTAGTTGATAATCATTGAATGAACAAAAATTTTTAACTAAATTTTAAACGATATAAAAAATTTAAAAGTCGAATATCCTGACCACATAACGATTATCCAACTGATAATCCAAATAATGGAAGATTCAGTTTCGCTGAGTATTCCTGAAGTGCAGCCTGCAGAGTAAAGATTACTCTGATAATAGCCAAGCTCCAGAGAGGAAACCAGAAGAAATTTAAATAATTAAATTGAACACATAATTTAATTTTTGTTTGCAGGTATAGAAAATACAAGTTATTCGGCGAGCCTATGTACAACACAACAATGGCACCAGAAGTTGAAACCTTTTCGACAGACTTCAACGTGACATTTGGCCATCTGGTTTGCTTTGACCTGATGTTCAGTCAACCAAGCCTGGCGGTGCTGTATGAGAAGGGAGTCAGGAATATCCTCGCCCCCATGATGTGGTACTCCGAGTTACCTTTCTTGACTGGTAATTATTCCAAGTATATTCGTGGGAGATCTCATACACATTGTTTTATGCTTCGAAAGAACACAATTTATTTCGCTAACGAATTGATGATAATGTCTTGTTACACACAATCAGATCGAAGCATTGTTCATAATTTATGTATTATTCATTGTTTACAATTTGCTTAGTTCAATCACTGTAATTAATTTAATACGGTTCATTGATCCTTTGCCTAGTGACTTGCAATAATTTCGTCCATTATAGTCTATCCAAGATTAATTTGCAAGGTTCATTGAATTGTTCAGTAATTCATTCATTGGTTTGGTCCGTTTTCTTGTTTAGTTACTTCACTTGTTTAGTTCGTTCATTTGTTTAGTTCATTCACTGGTTTAGTCCGTTCATTCACTTGTTTATTAATTTCCTTGGTTTATTTCATCCATAATACTTAGTAGTCTAAATAATATTATAAATGCGAAAGTGTGTTTGTTTGTTTGTCCTTCTTTGCAACAGAGCGACCGAATGATGCGATTTTTTGCACATGGATAGTTGGAGGACTGGGAAAATTCTTTGTACAGTAATTTCTCAAAAGCTCTGTTTAGATTATTTGTATAGCACAGTTTTTGTAAAAAGTTACCTCAAGAGCACTGTGGGTATGGGTATGGTATATGTGGATGTCATTATAACTATATTATGGTTAGTTTATTAACTTTTGCTTCACTCGCTTGTTTAGTTCATTCCCATATTCAAGTTAAATTATTATTTCTTTCCCTCTTTAGTTCTTTCCCTTTTTAGTTTGTTCATTTGTGACTAGTGTAAGGAGGCAGGGAAAAGGAGGACTGGGAAGTACCTGGCTATTCAGATCTGGTCACCAAACATGGTTAAAGCCATTTCCAGCGACATTAATTAAGGGCGGGTTGTTTCACATTTACAGTATCTTCTGTGAAAAAACCATCCCATGATGAAATAGTAACAGAACTTGAATTTTAACCTTGAAATTTGATGAGTTGTTCAAATTTGAGAGGCGGGTTTATGTACTGCCGCCCCGGTAACCATTTATTGGAAAACCAATACCTCTGCCATGGGACACGTGCCCGGGTTCATCGGGAGGGATATATTCATATGCCCATGACTCCTGGACACATTGATCCCTAGATTCCTACCCAATCCTCATACCTTTTACCTTCCCAAAACTTCCTCTTCTTGCTTTCCATAAAAACGACCCTCCACACAGGAATAACCCGTCCTAAGTTAATTCCTTCCTTTTTTTAATTTAAAAAATATATATTTATTCTGTCATATGGCAGCTTGTCTGTAGGTTCTACCAATCAAAACATTCTACTAAAAACAAGATATGTAGGCAGATACATTAAAAAATTCAAGGATACATAAAATTTTCATTCAGTAACCACAGCTTTACCATTTTACCTTACACCTAGTTTAATCAATAAACAATTTCCAGCCGTCCAATTCCAGCAGTCCTGGGCCCACAGCCACAATGTCAACCTCCTGGTGGCCGGAGCCAACAGTCCAAGGTCTGGCTCTGGAGGCAGTGGGATATTTGCTGGAAGACAAGGGGCCATAGCCGCCTTCATCACTGGAAACCTGGAAAGCAGTTTGCTGCTGGCAACGCTGGATGGGGATCTGCTAAGCAATGGTATGTATCAACGAATCCAAATGCTGGCAACAAAGCCATTATACTATATCTGGTATTTCACCTTATTTCTTTGATAGCAGCCTAGTTCTTTAATGAGGTTTTCATTGAATATTTAGCCAAACGCATATTTGCCTCAAGATCCACGCCTTTCAGAAACAAATATTGTCAATTTTAGAAAATGTTATATTTCTGCTTACTAGCAGATTTCTGTGTGTTGGGAACTCTTGATAAAGTAAAAGGTTCTTTACAATAATTGCGTGTATTTACGTTACAATAAATAAGTCTGAATTTAGCTACACTGTTCATTACCCGAGGGTTGGTAATTCTCTGTTTCTAGAAGCTTGAAGTCTGAAAATAATACCCAACAGGCAATTGCTACACTCTAGCGACATCTGGAGTAAGCTTTCTGACTAGTGCCATCTATCGCTTGAATACCCAACTTTTTACCATACATCACAGAAATTTACCATTTGAATGATCACCGACAGTAGACTTGAAAAATTACGACGTCTGTCGAAAATTCAAACAAATGAAAGGAACATTTCATAAAATATAATTTTAAATTAATTAAAATAAAATAATTCTGGTAAAATTTGGTTTGTTTTTTGGCATGGAACGCATTATCGAATTTTACATTATATGAGAAAAAAAAAATTCGCTTGGGAAGAGTGTTTTTGGAACATATTATGCCCGTATGAGAGGTTCCACTATACATAATGGTGTTTTTTTGTAAAGGTTGTGGCAACAGCTCTTGTGTGATTAAAAAAAGGTTTTCAATATTTAATATCAAATACTGAATTGCTAATATTTTGTTTTCAGTATCGCAGAGTTTGAATATAGAGAGCGTAGAGGCGCAGGAGATGGGTATGCTGCGTGATCACTTGGACAGCTATGCCTGGAAGCCAGTGGATCTCTCACTTAGGGAAGGAACCTCCACCAGCATTTGCCACTTTGATTTCTGCTGCACCGTCTTCACAAAGGCTTCCGTTCTTTCCGGTAAGAAAACCACAAAGTAACAATGTTTCCCTTGATTTTATAATAACTTTTGTGTCTTCCAACTCTTCCTCATACACTACATATTACTCATTGCTAATTATCAATGGTGGTTTTCTCTAATGTGCAGATGTGTAGTGAAATCCCAACAAACAATTGATGAACTCCCGTTGAACTAGCGATGGGCCATGACTCATTTTATTAAGAGCGAGAGCCACGGTACTAGCTCTATATTTTCGTAAGACTAAGAGCCGACTCAATTAGAAGAAGGCTCAATTGAGCTCAGAGCGTATGAGCAATGAGATTACTGATAATATGCTGGGTAATTAGTAGATATAGATACATAATATGTCCAAGTCCAGATGTCGGACTGTCAGATTCAAACCACAAACCGCCACTGCTAATTACTCTAAATGAGATTAGGCAGACCCAAAAGGAAAACAGTGGGAAAATTTATTTTGTTTGATGCTTTCAGATGGCCCCGATGAAGGACGTTACAACTACATGGTCGTTGCATATGATGGAGTACGGACCTATTCTGGAGTAGCCACTGGAGGGGTACAAACTTGTGGACTGATTGCTTGCACCGGAAGTGATATTGACTCTTGTGGGAAAATGTAAGTATATTTTTACCAAACAAACTTGAACAAACAAGACGGAGAAATTTACAAAAACATAATTTTACAAAAGTTATCACAAAAATAGAATCAGATGGCGCACTACTAAAATTTTGCAGCGGCACACCAAATGTTAAATCAACCGGTTTCAGAAGAACTATTTCTTTATCAGAATGCTCTTTTTAAACCACACAGGTAACCCTTACCTATCCCCACCTCTTGTGTTACTTTCCACACCAACACTACTTAATAAGCTATTATTTCTGTATTCATTTGTTGTTACTTTTGTCAAGCAAGAATTGGTGTCGCCTAACCTAAAAACTGGAAACCTCTGAATATCTAAACAATCACATAAATCTTACAAAATTATTTATACTCAAGCTACAGGCTAATATGTTTGCTTTTGGAAACAACTCATGGTCTCATAGTAATCATTGTATCTCCCTTACTGCCGTGGTGAGAAATATAATATAAACCATGTTAGAAAGAGAAAACACCATGTTTTATATTCAAATCGAGAAGTTAATCACAGAAGAATTAAAATGAGCAGCTTTACGAAACCAAAGGTTCAGACTGCAAATTAAAAAAAACTTATGAGACTATTATTATGAAATTTGGTTATACATTGGTCTAGTAAAATAAGCATGTTTTTATATATTTTTTCATTATCAGTAATTTTTGTTACAAAGTTAGCCATTATTTGTATACTGCCATATCTGTTACTATTTCAATTTCTGTCAATTATTTCTTTATAATTTTGTTATTGTTATCGTTAATTTAACTTTAGCCATGACGACTGAAGGATTCTTTCAAACAAATAGATAATTTAAAGTGAAGGAACGAAGCGTGTAATTATTTAATTTAATTTAAATATTTTGGTTTCAGGTTCACCAATACTTCGTTGGGAGGCAACGTAGAATTTGAAGAAATATCTGTTTCTGGTAGCTTCAGAAAAACCAAATCTACTCAATTCCCAGTTTCGTTGAAAAGAACTTTATTGCCTTTGCCCTCCAACCAAATAGATTATCAAATTACAAAATCAGAAGTTAATCCTGAAGATGCCATAGTAACCATGAAATTAATTGGAAAATCTGATAACTTATTAACTTTTGCCATCTTTGGCAGGGATTTCTCTAAAGATGGTCAACCCGTTTCAGACATTATGAAAGTTTCGAAAAGAGTTTACGCAGCTCAAAGTTTGGTTTCTCGGGACATTGGAAAAGAAAATTCTGAAAGTACAATCGATTATATTCTTTTCAGATTACAAGTTTTGATATTTATTGTTTCGGTTTATTGCTTGGAGCAAATGTAATAAGAAATTAAGATTTTGTTTGAATAATCAATGGGTATTGGATTGTATGGAAAAATAATTCTGGACTCTGTGCAAAAATTAATAGGCAATACTTTTGGTAGATGGATTGCAATCTTTGGAGAATAGATGACGGGTGGGAATACTGTGTTTGTTTTACTGGTATTTCCTCACGGAGACATTTGTACATGGGGGCCGTTCAAGTATTACGTAAGCAGATTTATTACAATTATTTACCCCCTCTCCCCCCTTGTCACCAAAAGCAAGCAAAGCTCTTACCCCCCCCCCACCCACGCTTACGTAAAAATTGGTACCTATATGCATTTTTCTGTTAATGTATTCTGTTTTTTTATTGATTCATAAGCGAAAGAGGATCAACGGTAAACAAATATTAACTTGCTTTGATTTGCTTACAACACGTCACATCGTCAATCGTACTGAAACGAAACAATAGATTGATGGAAGAAATTTAGACAAGTGAGTAGCGAGCGGTAATTCCCTTATTAGCTTCAAAGCGAGTACCTAAACGTATTAATTATTTGTGGGAATCCCCGAATATGTATTCGGTTTTCAAACAAAGACAATGTGTGGGTTGCCAATGTGTAAAAAAAAAAATAACTACTGCTGAGCAGTGCTGACGTAATCACTATCTCGACCCCCCCACCCCCCATTTCATCAAAAATAAGCAAAGCAAAGACCCCCCTGCCACCCTATAGTGCTTACATAATACTTGAACGGCCCCATGGTTAAAATTTGCAATGAGAAAAGGGGCCATTTCTATGAACCGTTTTTGTGCTCAATGGCTCGGCTGTGAAAAATTTGCCCACTTTATTGCTTCCTCCCTCCTATAACATAAGTCATGAGACTAGGGTTCACTACTTCCGCCATCACAAAAAGACCTACTGCACAGCAACCCCAAAGATGACATTGGCCCTGAAGGAAAACACTGAGAAAAAAGGATAAGATTGAATACTGCTTAAATTTCACATTTGAGTGTGTTAAATTGTGACAATAATTTCATCAGCTGTTTTTAAACTAAGTTCTTGTTAGTTTTTTTTGTCCGCCAAGGAAACATCTAGCATCTTATAGAATATAGATGGTACCTAAGAAAGTTTTTTTTTATTATTATTTAAAACATTATGAAACATTTGACGTCAGTCGTATTTTTGCTCAAAATTGACTATGTACGTAATATTATTTATTATTATCTGTGATATTATTTAATGTTTAAAATAGTTTTATGGTTATAGAGAAGATGATGTACATAAAAAACAAAAAATTAATAAATTAATAACATTTACACATATTTTTTACTGACTTAACCTTTTTCATTGCATTTTTTTACAAATACACAAAATAAAAAAGGCAGTAAGTGCCATTTTTTTTATTTTTAAATAAACTAAATATGCTCTTTGTTCTGTTCTATGTGCCATTGCCAATAACCTAAATAAATGCACAGATGCCACAAAAAATTATTGCAACATCTATGCACGCCGAAAGATGGCTCTGTGCGCAAGTTTTAGCATGTTTTCTTTTAAAATAGGCACCAAAAACCATTAATTTCAACTGTTATTTGAATGTAATTGGCTGACAATGGAGGTGCGGCATCTTCTATTGATAAAATAATACGGTTTCTTCACTAAATCTCATATACCTCAGCTTCAGTTTTTTGACACTTAGTGCGTATTTTTATTTCTTGTACATATTCAATCTGCAAACATTGAACACATAAAAAAAATATTTTGTTCGTTCAGTCCAAAAATTAACATACAGAAGTAAAAGTTTTTTTTTTCTTTATTTTCAAAGCATTTATTTTCCAATACAAATGGACACTCATTGCAAAAACATACTCAAATTTTAAGCCAAGACTTTTACAAAAAACTTACAAATAGATTTAATTATTTCTACCCACCAACTTTTTAAAATTATTATAATAATTACATTTAACAGATATTCTCGAAAATAGTCAAATCATTATTTTAAAGATACCTAAGCACATTGATTTGCAACTGATGGAAGAAAATAAAATAAACAAATTCTTACCATGCCAAATCTCAATTTTTAAACCTAAAAACTCAAAATAATTGCGATATCTCTTTATAAGCTAAGAAGATTTTGAATATTTTTTTCTAAATTACATTTATTCGCTGTGCATCTGAGATGAAAAAAATGTATCTTGTTTTGTCTTCTTGAATACATATTAGACATAAGCAGACACCACATTAAGAATTTTGATTCACTAATGATTCTTGTGTCTTATTCATTCTGTGCCTTATTCAGTTCTATGGAAGCTGAAGTTAAGGGTTCCATGATAACTCCTCGAAATGACAATTCAACACACCTTTAAAAGGTGATATAAAGTCATTAAAAGTGATGAAACAAAAACTAGGTTAAATAGTTACATATGCAACATATTTAAACTAGTTTTTGTTTCATGACTTTTCATAACTTTGTAACAGTTTTTATAGGTGTGTTGAATTGTCATTTTGATGAGTTATCCGGTCACCGAAGTTCACGAAATACAGAATGTGCCGTATTCCATCCAAAGTCAGCTCAAGTTTGCTGAATATGGCCGGATGCAATGTGTGCCATATTCTGTCCAGGATCAGGAGAAGTTCACGGAATATGACTAAAAAGCATTAACCATAATCTGTTCAAAATCTGCTAAAGTTCACCAAATATGGCCAAATACAGCACAGTATGCCATATTCTGTCCAAAGTCAGCCGAAGTTTGCTGCTTATGGTCAAATAAAACAAGTCCCATATTACATCCAAAGTCAGCTGAAGTTCACCGAATATGGCCAAATACAGCATAGTATGCCATATTCTGTCCAAAGTCAGCCGAAGTTTGCTGCTTATGGTCAAATACAACACATCCCATATTCCATCCAAAGTCAACTGAAGTTCGCCGAAGATTGGAGATTGAAAGAATAAATTCAATCTCTTAAAATTCCAACTGCTATATTATTTATTTTAATTTAATTAATAATTCACAATAAAATTATTAAAAAATCTCAGAAGCACAGAGCATAAAAGTAACCAGAAAGTGAGAATGGGATTTCACCCTTAGGGCAAATCCTAATTAAAATTATTATCATAGATAATATTACATATTCTTCGTGTCAACATGAAAATACAATAAAATATATTATAAAATCGCTACTATTTACAAGATACAAGATAGAGGTATCGGTTAAACGATAAAAAGTTTATTTCTTAAGTTAATTGTGTTGTTCTAAGTTATTTGTTCTTTATAATATTCATGAATCTGGTTATTTTCGGGGTTATTATACCATGCTACGATAACTGTGTTACGTTTTTTGTTTACTAAAAAATGGTTTAATGGAATGAAATAAGTAGTCAGGAATGCCCCAGAAAGACAGCATGATCAAGTGAATCAATGGTTTAGTCGGGCCATGTCAAGAGTCAGTGTGTATTAATGTGAATGAAGCAAAGAATGGATGCCACTGATTGGATTCTTACTACATGGCTATAGCCATTTCAAGCAATATTTCAATTCTAAATTGTAGTCATTCACCGGCACAACACGATATTGAATAGCAAAAGTAAAAGTGTAATAACCCGGAAAAAAACCATTAAAACTTTAGAAACTTTAGACATTAACCATTCTTTTCGGTAATACAAAAAGGATATGTACTTGTTATGTATTGCACAAAAGCTGGTATATATAGGTGTAGGTATAGTAAGAGAGAATATAACGACATTGCCCCATACAAAAAGTACTCTATACATTACTGAGAAGGAGCGAATTCACTTCATTGTTTTGTCATTTGTAAATGCAGTGGCGTAGCTAGGTCATGTGGTACCACCCGGTGTTTAAATGACTACAGCCATTATAAGCAATATTTTGAATGGTGGTTTTTCACTACGGACATACTGAGAGTATTTACCACTCTGGTTAGATTCAGTTTACAAAAAAAGTGTTAATTCGTGCCTGTAAAGTGATTTGAGGTTTGCAGATGGAAGTTTGGACAAGTCTGCAGAATATCTACATATTGATAAATCAATTTTTTATATGATTAATTAATCAATTTGACATTTAAAAGTGAGAAATACAGTGAAGTTGTGATATAAAAACTATTTTTAATATTATTGAGGAATATCAACTACATTTTCAGTGTAAAATGTTTATCACTTAATTAATTAGTCAGTGGGAACAATAATTATTCAAACTTATTTTCCAACATACAAAAATTCACATTTTCTTCAACAACAAAAAAGTGCACGTGCTGTAATTGTTTTAATATATGTTTACATACGGCCATTGAAAGACAAAATACGCTGCATATTAGGAGTAATATTGTTAAAGACACAAATGTTTTTTTAAAATACATTTTGCAATTTGGTTATGCATTTTGAGCAGTGTAAATTTTTTATTTAAATCTCTTATCCACAGCAAAATCTTTCAGTATTAAACATAAACAAATTCACTAAGTCCATCTTTACAAAGATGTCAATTTCATTGAAACATAATTTATTAAAATGACTTATTGACGATGCGTAATAATAAACATGCTTCATCAACAAAATGAATCAAAGTTATTTTTACGTACAGCCAATGTTCTATAATGAATCATTTAATACAATTAAAATTATACCACAATAAAAAAGTTTAATTTCTCAGAGTCTGGATTCTATATCACACTAGGGAGAAATTATAATGTTGTGTGACAGAAGGAATAAGGGAGGGATTATTTATAAACATCATGACCACACAAGAATCCCAACGACCTGGAGTCAGTCAGACTATCCCAAACACCAATATTGGGTAGAATCGGGTGGGGGGAAGGAGAATGGTGGTTTCCCACCAGTACCACCATACTAAAAGTTTCATTCTGAACAGAGGAGGGTCAGAAGTACCTAGCTAAATATTAAAATCTGGATACTTAACAAACTTGACATTTCAAGACATGTTACAATACTGAAAACCTGGTAAGATTAAAAAATATGACATTATTGATGTTGTAGATATGATTTGAGTTTTTCACGGACAAAAGTTTTATAATAATTTATTTTTGATAAATATATGTGTAATCGAAGATTGGGTACACTTTCAAGCATGTAAACTTGGCCACCATGACAAATCGGCAATTGCCGAGCATTTAATTGAAACCGGTCGATACTTTGGATTTGTTCCTAAAGTCCTGGGAAGACTTAAAAGACATAGATCACGCCTAATTACGGAGGCAATTGAAATTCATAAAAATCATAGACAGAAAAATCTGTGCAAATTTCATGGTGCCAGATTTCAACATTTGAAATGTTTTTCTGCTTCAAACAATAATATGCGCTTATATTTCATAAATCAAAAATGTTAACAATTGTTGGGTAAAATATAATAAGTTAACAGAGTTTAGATTGGATAACCATTGGAATATTTATTATGCAAAAATTTAACAATGGGTTGAATCGTACAGAAAAACAAAAGGACTGAAAATTTCAAAATGCAATCCACAAATCGAATCAAAGATCAATAATTTATCTATATTACATGTACACTCCGGCAAGGGGCAGTTCTAGACTTTTCATGAACATGTACACTCCGGCAGGGGGCAGTTCTAGACTTTTCGTGAACAAGTACACTCAGGCAGGGGGCAGTTCTAGACTTTTCGTGAACAAGTACACTCTGGAAGGGGCAGTTCTAGTCTTTTTGTGAACTACATTGGTAAGATTGAAAATACAACATTATTGACATTGGAACCACTCTAGCTCACTGAAAAGTCATGGACCAACGGAACAACATTATACCAAAATCGGTGAACAAACAAAATTACTCCAAATCCCAACATTAATCGTCAATATTACAAAATGTTCTCTGGTTATATATTACGCAGATGTTGTTGCTTGCACGGCAAAACCATTTATCAGAATATTAACCTGTCAACTGTGGTGGAACACCGGTGTCCTCAATACTAAAATCATCAGATTTTTTTTTTAAGCGATTTAAACCCTTATGTACAAAGAAACTGTATGAAGAATAAGGTCAGAATTGCGCTAAATATTGTTTTTTTATTTGATACATTTGTTTGATGTGCTTCTCTGATGGCTTCGTAATAAATTATCTATGACTTTTCAGTGTATCATTTTTTCTCAAGGTCACGGGGGTTCCACAGTCAATAAGTCGACTAAACAAAGCTTAAAAAAACCACACATTATCTTACAATAAAACCATGATTCAGGCATTGTTTTCTCAAGCCATACTCTCAATTTACTATCTCCCATTTTTACATTATTCCCTTGACTCTAACTAACTAACCATCACGCCGTTTGTCCGCAAGGGTATGCAGAGACGACGGATCGCCAAACAACTCGATCTTGGCACACACTTCTTAAGTTTCACACATACTCTTCCGTTATTCTGACTCTTGACATGGCCCAACCCAAGTATCTGATTTACTTGATCGTGCCATGTATTCATTTTTTCTACCATTCACATTTGCTATATATATATATTCTCCTT